>JBBBWG010031075.1:28727-42166 GCA_037176905.1 Azolla pinnata | reverse complement strand
TATGTATGTATGTATGTATGATTCTTACACAGAGGAATCGAAAAGGGATTTCTCTGCCTTCACACTCCAATCAACCACTCGCAAATAAGAATCGCTGGTGTTGCGAGAATGGCCTCTAATTGTGGAAGTTAGAGAGAGAGAGAGAGAGAGAGAGATTAAAGAATCTCAACGAGTGCCTGAGTCGAATCGATCTCGGAATATCTGCTCTTATCGTGTCCACGTCATTCGTTCGTGTAGCTCTTCGATCGCACGGGCCTCTTCCATTCCACTGGTAAATCTGAGCCAGACGTCGGGCGAGATAAGATCGATCGAGAGGATTCGATTCTGTTCAGTAGAATTGGGATATATTTCTCTTTTTTTCCAGACAACCTGCTTGGCTTTTTTTTTTTTGTTGTTGCCAGTTTTGCTCTACGATTCGTCATGAGATGCATATATGGTCATATGAGCAAACGGGCGATGTTTAAGCATCCGATCAGACGCATATATTGCTGAATCGAGATCTCCACAGAGAGCTCTGTGATACGCTGGAGATTCCGCTACCACGAGATTCTCGGCGTGTAGAAGACGAGCCCACGAGGTTCTCGAGCCATCATCGGCGCCGGAGAATCCCCGGAAAGAATCCAGCACATCGACAAACAAGACGGTTTTCTTCTTCGATCCTCCTTCGATCCTTCTTCGGCAAGAAGAAGGAGATCCTGAGACGCGGGGCCCCCCGGAGCTCGCAGAAGGAAGAGCCGGCGATGGCGTGTGCTAGCTCTGCAGCAGCAGCAGAAAAACGTCGAAATGAGAGAGACGATACGCGGCAGGAGCTTATCACTCCTGGCGCCGTAATAAGTAGCTGCGCTTATCCACGTTTCCCGAATTCAAACGTCGAAATGGGAGAGACGATACGCGGCAGGAGCTTATCACTCCTGGCGCCGTAATAAGTAGCTGCGCGTATCCACGTTTCCCGAATTCAAACGTCGAAATGAGAGAGACGATACGCGGCAGAGCTTATCACTCCTGGCGCCGTAATAAGTAGCTGCGCTTATCCACGTTTCCCGAATTCCAGCCCGTGCTCGTGAGAGAGAGAGAGAGAGAGAGAGAGAGAGAGAGAGAGAGAGAGACGATAAGCTGTCTGGCTTATCACTCCTGTTGTTATAATAAGTAGCTGCGCTTATCCCCGTTCTCCATATAAGTAGGCCTGTGACGATAGGCTGCCTAGCTTATCGCTTTTGCTGCTATATTAAGTAGCTGCGCTTACCCACGACGTACGTTTTCCCGATCAGTGCTTCGAGTGGTGAAAATGCCGGCATAGCTAATCGCTTTGTTCTCGTAATAAGCAGCTATGCGATCGGTGCGTGGAACCGCAGAAATCGGGTTTATTATCCTCTCTTATCACTTTGGTGCTATGATAAGTAGCTGTGCTTATTCACGTGTAATATGCTTTGTTCCCGTGCTATGCGATCAGTGCGTGGAACCGCAGAAATCGGGTTTATTATCCTCTCTTATCACTTTGGTGCTATGATAAGTAGCTGTGCTTATTCGGGTGTTACGCGACCCGTGCGTGGAGTGCTGAAAATGCCCGTATAGCTAATCGCTTTGTTGTTACGATTTGCTTTATCGACGTGCTCAGGAATCGATGGGATTCGTGTTCGATTAAGCGATCAATTGGGAACCGATCGATCGATTCGATCTGTTGGATAAATGATCGGATTTGTTCGGCTAGAATCCAGCTCAATCGGATCCGTCCTCCATAGCTCGTCGCTTTGTTGTATAAGTGGCCACTCTTATCCGCATTACCCGATCAGTGCTCGGAATGGTGAAAATGATTCCAATTGATTTGCTTGATCATTGTGCTCAGGAATTGATAGGATCTGCGTTCGATCGAGCGATCGGTTCTTGGATCCGTGCGATAAGGAACGAATTGATCGGATTCGCTTGGTTACGAGCTTTATTGCTTTGTTGTATAAGCAGTTGCTGGTATCCATGTTATCGGAAATCAGCATCTTGAGTGGGGACTCTCAGGAGGAGGTGCTTCCATTAATCTGCTTAATCGACGTGTTTTAGGAATCAATCGATCAGATGTTCATCAATTTGGCGAATCGGATTTGTTCGATCAGCATCCGTTTGATCGGATTCGTTTGATAAGTCTCAGTCGGCCGGATTAGTCACGATTTTCGTGTAATTACTCGGGATAATTAACGGATCGACACTCGATTTCGTGCCGGATTGCAATTTGATGCCCACGGTTTCTTAATCGCCTGCATTTGGTGCCATGTATGCAATTAATTAATCCATCGATCGATGACTCGGTAGATCAATCGGTGGAACAAACGTTCTAACCGAAGCCCACGGATCGAATCATCGCCGATCGATCAATCACTGGCCAGTAAAAAAACAAACAGGATCAATCTTGCGATGATATAGGAAGGTGACGACCGATCGCTGCGAATTCGATGAGGCATCCATCGATTACTGAGCTGATAAAAATCGTCGATTTACGTAGAAAGATATATTGACGTCTTCTTGTGCCAGTATTCGCCCACGAGGCAAAACGTACAATAATGTTTGTGTATCCACTCATCTATGAGAGTATTAGGATAAGTACGAATACGCCCAAATTCGTCAACAATATAAACAGGATCGACAAGCGCAACCGATATATCGTGATTTTCCTGTTTTTTTTTTTTTTGCATCGACCGTTGCTAAGAGGATATGAACGATATAAATAATAATAATAAATGTCGATTAGATCTGAGGAACGCATAATCGACCTCGACATTAACATATAACGAGCTTCTAGATTCGCACAAGGCAGGAAGGATACAGACCTATAGCTTATAAATCGTTAATCGCAATTTGCACTGTTTACAATATGCTTTAGTTGATGGTGAGACAGTGTAGCCAAGTCAAGCTGCTAAAAATTAAATGGAGGGTGGGGGGCGGGGGGAGATTAAAGCCATTGTAAAACATAATTAGGGCCCCGATTAAGACTCTGTATTCTTAACATCGTCTTAAACAATCTCATCGGTGTGTTATATAGATAACGGGCCCCAATGACAGTCCCAGGCTTAATTAATTATGGAATCGGGATCGTGTCGATTAGCCAATGAACGATGTTTCCGACGTTGTATTGTTATTTCTCGGCGGACCCAGTGGACGAATATACGGATTACGTACTCCGACAGAATTGTTCCATCTCTGGCTTTTTTTCCATTCATTCTTGTCTGCGTTTAAGGAATCGAAGAAGCTGGGTCATCAGTTGAGACCACAGCTTACGGAACCGTATCTCGTCTGTATACGGAGGAGGATCATGGGGCAGAGCCAATGCCAGATGATGCTCTGGGATTTCGTTGGAGCGAGTCAGACAGAAGAAGACGATAAACTGGGTTTGGGGAACCCATACGGCATCAGATTCATCGTATCGGGCCTTTTCAGATTTCCATGCATGCATGAAGATGCAATTGGGCAGGTGATATGTACACGATCCCGCTGTTGAAAAAAAAACCGCGTATTTTATATAACTAGAATACGTTTGCTGAATACTCGGACGTATGCTGCATGTATTTGGCGTTTCGGGAACTGTACGAACCGAGTTTATAAAATACCAAAAATCCTTTTCTACTAGGGTTATTGTTTTCTCGTGGATACGAACTTGCATTTAAAATCCGGATTAAGATTTTGTAAATGGAATATGAAAATCCGGGTTAGTAATGCCAAGAAATGGCATATGAAAATTTTCGGTGATACGCAGGGTTAATTGATTCTAAATTTGTTAAAGAGAATATACAGAGAATGACCAAACAACTACTGTCTTACTTACTGGCGAATATAACTAAGATGGTGGATTGTATACTCATCCTGGTTTGTCATATGATACTTTACAAACATGCCACTGCCTCTACTTATGGGTGAAAGCATCTCTCCTAAGTACAACCGAATCAATATTTCCTTGCATTGCATCGTACTGACCCTTGATTGTGTGTACTAATTGATTGTATAATCTCCGTTGCAGATAGTTCCTTGTCCTTGAAGAACAAACACCATCTTGCTTTCCATAACTTCTAATGAACTATTCTAAACAGCAACTCCCACGGAGTGGACACCTCCTTATTCGACGTACTTTAACATATCTAACCCGTATCTAACCGACATCTAACGTATTTAACATACCTAACAGCTATATGTTCAAAACCATATCATAAGTAATTATAAATGTTTTATTAACTGCGTAGCAGACATACTGCATACGCACGACATGCTGCGTATGTAGCAAGATTGCAACCGATCCGGGCGGTTAGTTGCCGCCCATTTCCAAAGGACGATGCGAAGCAGACCGTGCCAGTGCCCTTTCAAAGCCTCGCATTTACACGCAGTGAGATGCTGTTCTAACCAGTGGTTTGCGACGATGCTGCAGAGATCCGATCGTTTAACTGTTCGATTAACTGTACACCGAAGGAATGGGTGTTAGAACTTGATGAGCGTTAAAGGCCAAGTGACGCGTGGATGGTTGTGATTCACCTCTTCGATTCTTCGATCGAGAGGATATGTACATATAGATCCATGTATGTATGTATGTATGATTCCTGCGGAGAGGAATCGAAAAGGGATTTCTCCACCTTCACACTGGAACCAACCACTCGCAATTAAGAATCGCTGGTGTGCGAGAATGGCCTCTAATTGAGGAAGTTGGAGATAGAGAGAGGGGGAGAGAGAGAGATTCGATTAAAGAATCTCAACGAGCGCCCGAGTCGAATCGATCTCGGAATATCTGCTCTTATCGTGTCCACGTCATTCGTTCGTGCGGCTCCTCGATCGCACACGCCTCGTCGATTCCATTGGTTAATCCGAGCCGGACAATTGAGAAGATTCGATTCTGTTCAGTAGAATTGGGATTATTTTATTTTATTTTTTCCAGACAACCCGCTTGGCATTTGTTTTTTTGGCCAGTTCTGCTCTGCGATTCGTCATTAGACACATATGGTCATGCAAACAGGCGCTGATTAAGCATCCGATCAGACAGATATATCGCTGAATCGAGATCTTTGCGGAGAGCGTGCCAACGCTTCTAATCGAGCGATTAGGTTTAAGCGCTTGCTCAGAGCATACGCACCGCTTAATTATTCGAGATCTCCATCGGAGACACTTGTAGAGCGTGCCGATGCTTCTAATCGGGGCGATTAAGCGTCCGATCAGACACGCTGATCGCTTAATCATCGAGATCTCCACGGAGGCACTTACAGAGCGTGCCCCGATGCTTCTAAGTCGGATGATTAAGAGTCTCTGATCAAACATATGTACTGCGCAGTCAATATCTCCATGGAGACGCTTTACACAGAGTGTGCCCCGCTGCTTCTAATCGGATGATTAAGCATCTGATCCGGCATTATATATCGCTTAATCAAGATCAATATGCTTCTAATCGGATGATTAAGCATCTGATCCGGCATTATATATCGCTTAATCAAGATCAATATGCTTCTAATCGGATGATTAAGCATCTAATCAAACACTATATATCGCTTCATCAAGATCAATATGCTTCTAATCAGATGATTAAGCATCCAATCAAACACTATATATCGCTTCATCAAGATCAATATGCTTCTAATAAGACGATTAAGTATCCAATTAGACACTATATATCGCTTAATCAAGATCAATATGCTTCTAATAGGATGATTAAGTATCCAATCAGACACTATATATCGCTTAATCAAGATCAATATGCTTCTAATAAGATGATTAAGCATACAATCAAACACATATATATCGCTTAATCAAGATCAATACGCTTCTAATCGGATGATTAAGCATCCGATCAAACACTTATATATCGCTTAATCAAGATCAATACACTTCTAATCGGATGATCAAGCATCCAATCATCAGACATATATATATATATATATATATGATAATATCAATAATCAGAGGTTTATATATGAACACACAATCTTAACGCACTCTTACAATATACACACACAAATACACACACAAAAATAAAATACACACATTTGCGTGTGAACGCGCTCTTACAGCACACACTCCGTCTTCCTCTTCCTCCTTTCCCCTTCTTCTTCTTCTTCTTCTTCTTCTTCTTTCTTTCCTCTCTGTTTTGTTTTCTGCGCTGGGAATCGACAGGAGGTAGCGACGATGGACCCATATAAAAAGCACAGAGAACTGCCCCATGACAGACCTCCGATCCTGTTCTTCCACCTCCATTCTTCTTCTTCTTCTTCTGCCATTGAAGGGATTGGGCCTGTCTTCTCTTCCAAGGATATTCGGCGGTTTCTTCAATCCTCCGTCCCATTTGCAAATTCAAGGTCCCCCCCGCCCCCCCCGTTCTTATTCTTAATCTCCTCCCTTTCTTCTCCTCGATTACGTTCTGATTTAGTCTGCCCCCCCCTCTTCTCCCCCCCTTACTGTTTGATCCATTGGGTTTGTACCCCCTTCTTTTATTTTGCTTTTACTATCAATGAATTCACGCTATGGTTCCTCTCATTTTTTCTGCCGTGTCCTAGTTCAATGTTCTGTCTCATCATTTTTATGTTATCGAGCTGAGTTTTCTTTTTCCCCCACACATGTTTTTCTTGTACCCATTCAGATGATTCTTCTTTCGTTTCAACTCGAGATTCTAGTTTCGTTCACTTCCTATGATATGTCAATATGATTCCTTGTGACGTTATTGAAGTTCTTTTCATCGGTGTTTCCTACACTTTTATTTGTTTAATTGCAATACAATTATTGGAATGATTGTGTACAGTTGGAATTGTTTACGGTGTTGATGCAAAGTTCGCTCAAGAAATAAATGGCATCATGATTCATTCGATTAAAACTGAGTCTAGCATCACAGTGGAAGTCTATTTGTGAATGTAACAATTGACTGTTTTCTGGCACTCATTTAACTTTCAGTACTGAAATAGTACGTGGTCCATTTTTCAAGTCTGTTTGTGAATGTTAGAATTGATCTGTTTTCTGGCATTCATTTAACTTTGACTACTGAAATAGTACGTGGGCCATCAATTCAATGGTTAATAAGACGAAAGCTTGCCTTTGCCACATCAATCTTTCTGAATGAGAGAAATTAGTATATTCTGGATACTAGTTCTCATATTGGGTATTCCTGTCAGAAACTTCTCTTCTGGGTAATGCTGGGTGCTTCCAATGGGTTGCTTTGTATGTAAACCAATCAACCAGACACCTCCTGGATACGAGAACCCAGTGGATCTTGCAGCCGAGACCTCATGTAAGTAAATGGATCTTTTTGCATATGCTTCTTCCTCAGGATAATTTAGTTTCGTGTTCTCTCAAAGTATGCAACTTGATATATATTCTTTATATGTTCTTCACCAGTCTCTGTACCTGAAGTAAAAGCTCTGTATGAACTCTTCAAGAAAATCAGCTGTTCCGTGATTGACGATGGATTGATACAAAAGGTAAAAGGAATTTCTTTTTCTTGGACGTGAACCCCTTGTGTATGTATATATGTTCTGTTTTCGATAATGGATTGATACAAGAGTAAAGGATCTTTAATATATTTGTTTTCTTGGACATCTACCTTTTGTTGTGTATGTATGTATGTACGGCAATGTATGACGGTCGAATGATTCATCAGGAGGAGTTTCAGCTGGCATTGTTCAGAAACAGCAAAACAAAGAATATTTTCTTGGACAGAGTAAACCTTTTTATCTAGATTTCTTCAGCTCTTTAAAAGGATCTTCAGATTTCATGTTTCAGTTTCAGTTTTTTTATTTTGTCCTTTATCTCTGGGAGTTATATTTATATTTTTGTCATTGCATGTTGTAGGTATTTGATGCGTTTGATGTTAAGAAGAATGGAGTTATAGAATTCGGCGAATTTGTAAGGACGTTAAGTGTATTCCATCCGTGTACACCTGTTAGCGAGAAAATTAACTGTAAGGGATTATTTCTTCAGATCGATTCTTTTGTGCCTTATCTATTTCTCTTCACTTAAAGCATGCTTGCCTTTTCTTGCAGTTGCCTTTAACCTTTATGACTTGAGAAATACTGGATTCATTGAAAGAGAAGAGGTGAGCTGACCATATCCTTGAATACATATACGTATGCATACGTACTATGTATATAGGTACATAGATATATATGTAGACATGTATGTATGTTGTGCGTGAGCATTGGCCATCTCTGTCCAGGTAAGGATGATGCTGGATGCACTCTTGGCAGAGTCAGGAATGGTACTCTCTGAGGAAATGATCGAAGTCATCCTTGATAAGGTATTTTATATTTTTTTGCCTTCACAAAATTATTCGACATCTGCAGAGTAATTGTAGAAAGGGAAACTACATAGCCTTTTTGAAGACCAAGGTAGCTTGTGTGATAGAATGGCCACTTAGGAAAGAGGAGAAGCAATTAGGTTTTACATCAGAATGGTAGAGGAGATTTTGGTGGTTGCACTCATTAAGAATTGTTGAACAAAGTTCACATTTGCTGATGAAACAAAGTTATTATTTGTTTGGAGAATTTGTTCTTGTATTCAATTATGAGTCATTTAACGATGTGGTATTCTCGTTAGCAGCCGAAGAATTTGTTGTTGTGCTCGTTAAGATTGTGGACTAAGTGTTATCATTTGCTAGAAGACTTTATTGCTGTATAAATTGAGACTTGTTGAATAAAATGGTGTTAGCTACACACATTAAGAACCATTGAAGAAGTGTTATTATGTGCTAGAAGACTTTGTTGGTGTATGCATTCGGACTGATTGAACAAAGTGTTTAACTTTTTGTAGAAGAATTTGTGGCTGCATGTGATAAGAATCATCGTTGCACAAAGTGTTAAAACATTTGTGGCTGAATGCATGTAGAATTGTTGCACAAAGTGTTAATCCTTTGCTAAATTGGAAATTGTTTGATCTCGATGTTGCAGACATTTGCTGAAGCTGATATGAATAGGGATGGGAAAATCGACATAGAGGAGTGGAATAATTTTGTGTGCCGTAATCCATCTCTCATGAAGATAATGACTCTGCCCCACCTGAGGTAAACTGTCACAACCTTTCAACCTAATCGATTACTTTCCATGTTCCTTTTGAACCTTGACACTGAAGGAATTGAATAAACTGCTTTTTAGTTTGAACCGTACACTCGAATCAACTGTCTTGTACGTTTTGATCTGAATCACTTCTGAAAATAATCGCCCTGCCTCACCTTATGTAAAAGTATCTCGACCTTTCAACCAAATCAATCACTTTCCCTGTTTCTTTTTTTACCCTGAACTGAATAAGCTGATTTCTACTTTGAACCCTTACAATCGAATAAAGTGTTTTCTAAGTTTTAACTGAAGGGAACAAATTTCTTATCAACAAAATGTCCCACCGACTTGACAACCTTTCACCCGAAACGAATCACTTCTGATGTTTTTCCTCTTTCCCTTGAACCGGATTAACTGGTTTCTAACTAGTTCGAACCTTCTCATTGAATGAATCAACTATTTTTATTACATTAGATCTGAAGAAAAGCCATGCTTGAATAGCTAATGCAATGATAAATTGTTTGATCTTGTAGGAATGTGACGACAGTATTTCCGAGCTTTGTTATCAATGCTGGAATCGAAGATATGGCTAAGCCTAAATTATACACGGAGTAAACCAGAAACCAGTGGAATGAACTGAATGTGGAGCTCGAGTTTTTTATGTTTTTCTCGCGAGCTCCTGCCGCTTTGCGTCAGCAGCAGCTGGTGGTTATCTTATATGTTGTTTCTTCAACCACCTTAGTGTTGAACCTGATGAGCTGAAAGAGTGGTTCAGGTTCTTTGATACATATATTATTTGTAAATCACAGAGCTTCTAGCGAGCATGTTGTATACACACTGAATCAGCAGAGCATGTATAGATCCGTTTTCAACAAGAGGGTCAATTTCTACAACTACGAATGTTAATCGTTACGCTTGTTATCATCGTCTTCCCATGTATTAAAAAAGTTCTAACCAGAGACTGAATCTGAGAAAACCATTAAAGCTTCAAAAATCATAGGATGGAAATACACTTTTTTTTCCTTGAGTAAATGGATGCCCACTGACTGTTGTTCTTTCAGTACAGTTGAAATTAATGCATGTTAAAATCGGATGATTGGTTACCAAATTCCTTGCTCAACCACTTGCCAGCGTATCTCACTATTTCTCAATCGGGGCAGTTTGAAAAAATAGGAGAAAAAAATAGAAGAAAAAATAGGAGGAAAAAACTGAAAGAAAAAAATAGAAGAGAAAATAGGAGGAAAAAAGTTTGAAAAGAAAATAAGGGGGAAAAAATAGAAGAAAAAACAGATGAAAAAATACGAGGAAACAAATAGATGAAAAATCAGGAAAACAAAATTGAAGGAAAAGTAGAGGAAAAAGGAGTAGAAAAAATAGAAGGAGAAAGAGAAATAGAAGAAAAATGAGTAGGAGGAAGAAGAAAGAGAAGAAAAACGAACAGGAGAAAGGGAAAATAGAAGAAAAATGAAAAGGAGAAAGAGAGAGAAGAAAAAACAGAAACAGATTGCTAAGCCCTTCCGTTGCCGGGACTTGAACCCGGGTCGCTCGGGTGAGAGCCGAGTATCCTAACCGACTAGACTACAACGGAATGATGAATGCCTTGTGCAAATTAGAGATTATATCTGTTTTCTTCTTCTTCTTCTTCTTCTTCTTCTTCTTCTTCTGCAGCCCTCCCACACCATGGTTCAGAGCTCTGCATCCACAGCTCCGAAGCATCATTCGTTTGGAGCCTACTTAACCAGGCATTGGCTTGCTTTCATGTGCTTTGATTCCCATGTGTCGTTGTTTGGTCTCCTCTGTTTTTTTTGTTTGGCCTTCTGCCCAGCTCCCGAGGCTTCCAGCTCTTCTGTTTTCTGCTGATTCTTTTTCAGCCATGACCGGAATGATGGTGGCTCCAATTCATGGTGGAAGCAACGCAAGCAAGGCCCATGCAGGCCCAGAAGGAAGCTCTTCGTTCGAGAGGGTAAATAAAGAGTAGCCGGAAATCAGGTGTGTAAGCTAAGACACAGTTTGGGTTCATGCTTGCTTTCCTTGTGTTCCTTTCTCTTGGGCCTTCTCCTAAGGGAGAGAGGGAGAGGGAGAGAGAGAAGGCTTTGGGAGCCTTGGAGGTGGACCTATCTACGGAATCCATCCTAGGGTTTTTCTGTTCTGCTGATTTTAGAATATGATCGATTCTTGGCCTTGTTTGGATGGAGGCCTCCATGGAGGAATCCGCAAAAACCATGCGTGGATCGGAGCTCTTCATCCGAAAGAGAAAGCTTCGGAGGAGGGGCTCCCACGGAGGCGAGTTCTTCGCCCTCGTGGGGCTCCTCAAGAATTGCACCAAGCTCAAGGACCTTCGCAAAGGCGCCGAAGTGCACGGCGATCTCCGGAGCAAGGGACTGCTCCACAGGGGCTCTTCCTTGTACCTCTCCAACACCCTCATCGACATGTATGCCAAGTGCGGCGCGGCTTCGGAGGCGCAGGAGGTCCACGGCGAGCTTCGCCTCCGCAACCTCGTCACTTGGAACGTGCTGATCGCAGGCTATGCCCAGCAGGCGCTGGGTCCCCGAGCCCTGGCTTGTTTCGAAAGGATGCGGGGCGAGGGGCTCTTGCCAGATGTGGTCACCTTCACTTGCGCCGCGAATGCTTGCGGAACCTCGCGAGAGATGGGGAAGGGCAAGCGGATCCACTGCGAGATCGCAGGCTCCGGCTTGCTCGAGAAGGATATCGTGCTCGGCAACGCGTTGCTGGACATGTATGTGAAATGCGACGAGCTTGCGAGAGCCGCGCAGGTGCTCGATGAGCTCCCCGTTCGGGATGTGGTCTCCTGGAACGCGCTTCTCACGGGCTATGTCCAGCAGGGGCGGGGCCGCGAAGCGTTGGGTTGCTTCAGGCGCATGAAGGGCGAAGGCTTCTCTCCCGACGGAGTCACCTTCATCTGCATCTTGAAGGCCTGCGGCTTCGCATGCGATCTCGGCGAGGGGAAGGAGATTCACGGCTGGATCGTCGCGAGGGGCTTGTTGGAGACGGATGTCGCGGTCGGGAATTGCTTGGTCGACATGTATGCGAAATGCGGCGTGCTCTCGGAGGCGCGGGCGGTGCTGGAAGAGCTTCCTCGCAGGAACGAGATCTCCTGGTCCACGCTGATCGCTGGGTACATCAAGCGAGCGCAGTGCAGCGAGGCACTGATCTGCTTCGACAAGATGCGAAGGGAGGGCCTTTCGGCGGATGCCGTCGCTTTCACCTACGCCTTGACAGCCTGCGGCAGCACCGGATCGATCGACATCGGCACAGGAATTCACGAAGAGATCGCTGCGAAAGGGTTGCTGAGAGCGAATCCGGTGCTGGGCTCGGCGCTGGTGAACATGTACGCGAAATGCGGTCTCCTCGCGAAAGCCCAGCAAGTCCTCGAAGAGCTTCCGCTGCGGAACGAGGTCTCCTGGTCGACGCTCATCGTCGGATATGGCGAGCAAGGGCTGGGGCACGAGGCGTTATACTGCTTCGACCGGATGTTGAGCGAGGGTCTCGTTCCCGATGCCGTGAGCTTCCTCTGCCTCCTCAATGCGTGCGGGAGCTCGGGGCTGTTGGATGAGGCCCGATCCTGTTTCGCAAGCATGAGCAAGCGATATGGAATCGCTCCGAGCTTAGACCACCACACTTGCATGGTGATGGTCCTCGGGCGCGCTGGGCACTTCGACAGGGCGATGTCGGTGATCAAGACGATGCCGTGCTCGGATCATCCCCCGATTTGGCTCGCGATGCTGGGCTCGTGCAGGAAATGGGGCAATGTCGAGCTCGCGAGGCTCGCCTTTGATGAGATTGTGAGATTGGATAGCAGTTGTGCGGGGGCTTATGCCCTCATGGCTGACATTTACACAGCCGCTGGCCTGCGAGACGATGCGGCGAAGGTGGAAGCTTTGAGAGCGATGATGAGCTGTGCTCAGATGAATGTGGGCGCCGATGATGTGCGGAATCGATGCGAGAGGTATGGTTCGATTCTGTTCTCTGTAGAAGAGAAACAACCACATTCTCAGCTCAGCAATAGTAGGCAAGCAAAGAGCTGAAGGTAGAGTCTTCTTTAAACCGGGAAAAGGAAGAGATCATGTAGAGCAACATCATATTGGAGCTATACGTGCGTTGTGTGTTATTACCACTGCACGGTGTTCTAGCTCTTCCAGATGCAGCGGAGTGCACCGCGTACGAATTCTTCGCGAGATTCTCCTGCACAACCCGTCGCAAGTTCATGCATTTCAAACTTATATGGAGAGAGGGCATAATCAGCAACTCCAGATTAATCGCCACTCGCAAACAGGAAATAATGCTGAAACATGAAAGGGAAAAATGTCAAAACAGAGTATAGCAACAAATTTATGCAAGAGTTCTGCAAATCCAAGAGAAAGGCCTCCGATGCCAATGTGGTCTATCTATCTATGCCATATGTCAACAGAATTTATGCAAGAGTTCTGC
>JBBBWG010031064.1:4948-46521 GCA_037176905.1 Azolla pinnata | reverse complement strand
TTCAGATGAACTAGTTGTGCTTGACAGAGGTTAGTATCTCTAATTGTCACAAGCTTACTTCCATTCCAAATGGGGGTATTGGATGGAAAGCCCTTACACGGCTCACCTTAAAAAACTCTGACAAACTCGAGTTCATCTCAGAGGATGTGATAGATGCATGGACCAACCTCAAACACCTCACTATTAGTGAAGCTCATCGTAATTTGATGAGCAATATCCACCAGTAAGTGGAAATAAAATATGTAGACGAAGATTGACGATGTATTTAGAATATATGTAAATTATGAAGATTATTTTATAGAGAATATTGGTGTCTGTCTACAATGGTCGATTCTCTTTGATAAACCTTCTCTGCTAGACAATGATGTAACAAAAACATTGCAACTATTGTAGCTACTAATAAAGAAAAAAGATTAAGAATCTATATGATATAATAATTATGAGAGTGTGTGTAAAGACAATAAAGGAAAGAAGGTGGTAGGGGAAACCATACATGCCCAATTGTAAGAGTAAACATCTTCAATTAACTCCGGTTAATTGAAGAGGACAAATTCGAACGAATTCAAACAAATTCTTGACAAAGTCTTAAAAATACTGGCAATTTCTGATAAATTCAGACAATTTCCAACAATTTTTGACAAATTCTTATGTTTTGTGAAATTTTTGACGACTTCTAATGTTTTGTGACAATTTTTGACAAATTTTGACAAATTCGAACAATTTCTGCCAATTAATTCTGACAATTTCTTAAAGAAATTCACGGTTATACCATCTTCTCCTAGGCAACTATGCGAAGGGAGAGCATGTATTGCTACAAATATTTCTGTTATACTCGAGCTCGTAACTTTTCTCTAATTTCACTAGTTACCGTAGGTTGGATGCTACTTAGTGACGATGTAAAAAGTTGTATTTCTCCATACCATCTTGTCTAAGCTTAGGTACACCGTTGAGGTAATGGAGATACGCTCCCAAACGCCAGCCATGTTATTATTGGCGTGATTGCACTTCTTGTTATTCTCACACAACACCTGGTCTGAAATTCATTATGATTGCAATATGAACACACTTTCGTCAGAGTAATATTGGGGAAACGTTATTGTTCTTTCGAAATGGTGATCTTCTTCTAAAGTTGGGTTATCATGGCACCGCATATTGAGTTAAAAGTTGTTGGAGCCATTACACTCACATTATCAGCACCCCTACACAATCTCTATGGCGCAAAATACCAAGAACTTGCTATGTGTACAAGGAACACACACATATTTGCTTGAAAGCTATACATCTCCATATTCATACACCATATATAATGCCACATATCACAAATCACATGCAACACACCTGAATACTCTATATACATATGCATTCATAATGTCACACCTTGACATAGCACATTCGAGCAAAGTAATCTGAAGCTCTTCAACCTTCTTCTCATTGTTTCTCTCTTTCCCATGTAATAGAGCAACAACTAGGAAATAGTGCTAATAGAATCTAGTGGACCATTGTATAAGGGAAAACACTATCATAAGGTAGACTAGAGTTTGGAACACAAGATGAGCTTTTGTGCCTAGGTGAGCTTCCCCTCAAGCATCTCATGGATCTAATTACCGGCTACAAAATTCAAAGCGCAAGACAGAAAAGAAAAACCTACAATCGAGCATATCGATTGAAATTTGAAGAGCATGAATTACAGATATGCTATTAGTTCATACCAAAGCATCTTCATGTTACCAAAGCAATTCTTCATATAGCTCATATCAAAGCATTTAATGTCATTAAATAATGCTTTATATAGCTGATCCAATGTTAACCGAGTATTTTTTCATATAGCTGCATGGAGACCAACCTCGAACACCTCACTATCATTAAAAAAAAAGCTTCTGCTAATTGCTAAGCAATATGTGGAAATAGAATAGACAGATGAAGATTGAAGATATATTTAGAATATATGTAGATGAAGATGAAGATGAAGATGTGAATCAAACTTCAGCTCATTCCCAAGAAAATTCTCCCGCAAAGGACGATCTTCTCTACATGATGCAAAAACCACAACTGTTGATTGCAGCGAAGCGTTGTGGCTGGTAAGAAACGAATGAAGAAAGATCAAGAATCCGTATGATGTAATAATAATGAGAGGGTGTGCAAAAGACAATAAGGAAAGGAAGAAAGGAGGAAGATAGAACTATTGATGCCCAATTTTGTATCAGTCACTTTTGTCAAGAGTTAACATCTCCAATAAAACAACAACCTGATGGTCAACATTGATCCATGGTCACGGATGCTGGTCCAATTTTGTGGCAGCAAATCTGAATGGACATCATGCTTCAGGCTGCAGATTTGTGGACCCTAAAATCCAAAACCTCATTTTCCATGCATTCGTAGGATTGCCTGTCCCAACAATTAAGATCTATTTGTGCCTCATTTAAACAACTCTAACCTCCTCCAACTCCACCTTTTCTTGCAACGTTGCCAGCAGTACTTGGAACTGCCTCCATTGTGCTCCTTTTTGTTTGTGTCGCAGTAGCTAGATCTTGTAACTATCATATGTACACTTTCTCTCATCAAACCCTCCATTTGAAAGTTTTCCTTATATATACAAGATCGATGCACAACATGGGTAGAGAACCAAACCAAGGCTTCCGTGAAGGACATTAGAAAACTGAAGCTTAAGCACTTGTATATTGCAGGTCAAAAAGTTGAGGTTTGTCCTTAAGTGGTTATGTATTGGACCTCAATATGCTTGATATGTCCATCAACCACCCTCTTATTGTACTGTTCTATGAAATTATAAATAAAAAAGGCATAATACACTGCAATTGCAAATAACAAATCTAATATATTCACGTAATAGAACTCCATTATCACTTACAGGAAAGCCAGATTAGATCACTATGTAAAGGAGTGAGTACGAAAACAAGAGAAAAATTGTTACCAGCTACTATAGGACATTTCACAATCACTCTACCAAAACAGTGAACATGGATATGGCTAAAGTCTCTCGGGTGAAGGTGTTAGAGAAGAGCTCCTGCAAAAGGCTGAAGAACATAAGATATAGTCTTTTACAATTTTGATGAAACTGAAACTCTGGTGCATTCTTATGAAATTTCCTAACCTTCCCTTAACCTGGGATAGCATGTTCCTTCATCCATGGCACATGCATCGAAGCTTCACGCTCTATCACTTGTAACCTCTCCTCGTGGACTAAAATCTCGAACAAGGAGTTTCAGCTCGCAATCATTATGTCTAATACATTTACAATGATTTGAGCTTTAGTACTGCTTTTTCATGAGGAATATCACAGTACATTTAATCAGCACAATTCTGGAAGGTCCAATGATCAATCAGGAAGCCAAAATGCTCGGATAATACAACCAGACCCAAGATAGAATTATGCTCTCTTTCTTTCGTGGATCTACCTCAAGTCTTCCTCTCCAATCCGGAGGCCTTGGTGCAATACGCCCAGGTTACAGAATGATCTTAGATGGAATCATTCGTGGTGCACTGCAAAGATGCTTTTAACTGCAAAGGAAACCATTTTCCTACGACCTCAGGTGATCCATATCAATTACTCTATTGCTTATCTGGAACAGGTGGAAAGTGCTCAACACCTGCTTCCAACATAAAAGTACTTCTAAGCCTTACATCTATATTCTATACAAGCATCAAGATGGTAATTCTAAATTTAAACTAATTTTTACTAATGAAAGCTCTGATCTATTCATGGAATTTTCTACATTTCCAAATGCCTCAAATTTCCCCAACACGAATCAACTGTGTAATGCTCAGATAGCACATCTACTTGAGAAAAGGAACTGCATTGGACTGCATAATTCCTCAAATAGAAAATATAAATTTTCTTTTAAGGGGGTTGAATTGGAGAGTGTATTCCCCAACATGATGGTGATATACTACCTAGATGTCTAAACCTAGAAAGATATGCATCCCTGTAAGTTTGAGAACTAGATATCCAAAACCTTCAAGAACTGTGCCGTAAGCACCATCCAAGGCTATTGCACAGTCCATGGAATGACACCATCCCTCCAAACATCACCCCTTCCACAACACAGGTCATAGCTTTGCCACGCAAAGTCCTGTGGATTAGAAAAAGATGTGAACTATATGCTTCAGAAATGCCAGTCGCAATACAAACATTGTTACCTTCAAAAGACCCCCAATTCATGCTTTTCCTTGAGACAATTTACCTGAAACGAAGACATAATCCACTCTTTAGTTTATCTCAGCTGTACCCAGGTAATTCTTGTTTATAAAAGCCGAGATTCCTTTTAGTAAGCTTGTCCTGCCAGTATTTTATCAACTTTCAACAGCATTCATATAATAGAGTAGCTTAGCAAGAGAGGGATATGAGGCACATCATGTGGGGTGTTGCCAAGGTAACCAATGCTCCATATATCTTCCCATCATATAGAACTTTTCGGCCAAGCTGATAATTTTCAAAAGGGAGAATTCACTAACGGAGAGCTTCCATTGGAAATAACAAACCAAGAAGTAAATGACTAAATAAGAGAACACATCTGAGCACGACAAAGCCATCCACCAGCCAAATGTGCCACCAAGACATATGCAACACTTATCTAGTGCATATATAAGCATGGCAAAATTCACTTATGAAACCAACCTTTTCCTACCAGCGTTTTCACTTTGAGTTTGCTGCTTTTGGTTTGGAAGCATGCATTATGCAACAGACAACGTGCATAAATCCTCTAATCATGGTTAAACAAGAGGACTGAGAATTTTTCAAGGATCAATGTAAAACGATTCCAGTCAGAAATGGAAGAAAATAAATATACATTTGTAAGACATTTAATTGGACTGGACCTCAAGCCTACCACCTTTAAGTTCACAATAAACAGATTTCCCTGAGTCAGGATCAGAGTCAAGACCTCGTATCAAATATCGATGTATACCAAAAAAAACCTTAATACTATCTCAGACTCTGATGCTAGAATTCACAAACCCAAAATGTCACGGAATAATTTTTGCTGGATAATGAAGGTTTCCAAGGCATGGAGCCTGAGCCCAGACATAACTTCAAAACTGTACCCTAAACCTTAAACTCTAAACCCTAAACCCTACCTAGCCACAATAGCTCTAAGCATTTTGACATGCCCGGGGGCATGGGAGCAGGAAAAATTCACGAGAATGAAAAGAGGAGCAGATGGAAGAGACAAATACCAGCGTTCGAAAGCCCTTGGAGCGAAGGTAGGAGCACATAGGCGCGTACTGTGAACGATCAGAGAAGCATCCTGTGGAACTGCAAAGAAGACAAAAGGGCTTTCAAGGGTCTGAAAATGGTAGTTGTTATGGTTTGTATGAAGCAAGATCAGATCATTGAAGATATTAAGCAAAATCATTTAGCATTTCAGTTTCAATCCAGAGAGTGAATGATCAAATGCTATTTACATCATAACTTGTTCACAGATGCTTAGGACTAAGATAATATATATATATTATGATTGGATCGATGATCGTGCTCTGATTGGGAATGGTGCCCAGGGTGCTCGGGGGAATCGGTGTGTGCTATGGTTCCGCTTAGGTGATCGGAAGTGCAAGTGAATGTGACAACTGTATGAGCAGCTACCAGTTGGTGTGACAACCGACAGAACTGTTGGTGTGATAGTATTCTGAGTCTTGTGGTGTTTCAGATGATCATATGATCATTGATCGGCACTTGTTGCAACCACATGATATCCAGACCTTTGATCCCTCTATAATACTTTGCATTCCAGCAAACCAATCCGATAATAAGCAAGGATTGTTGCTTCAAAGTCGAACGGTTCAAATTGCGCATCAATCCGATCCACACTTTAGAACCATCTCCATCTGTTTATTCCATCTTCGAATTGAGGAAGAGATCAGATGCAAGCGACGCTAATGATCAAGGTGGCACAAGCTGCGACATGTGAGATGCTATAAGTGCATCGATTTCTTGAGATAGCCTAAGATAGCCTTAACCTCATTCTTGATTAATTTCAAAAATCCTGGACAAATTGTTATGACTATACATAACTCACCTTTCACTAATCCAAGAATTTTACGTCTAACAATGAAATATAGATGTGCTCATTTCCTT
The DNA here is from genome assembly GCA_037176905.1 of Azolla pinnata. Classification (NCBI taxonomy): domain Eukaryota; kingdom Viridiplantae; phylum Streptophyta; class Polypodiopsida; order Salviniales; family Salviniaceae; genus Azolla; species Azolla pinnata. The sequence goes on along the minus strand of JBBBWG010031064.1, from coordinate 40,433 downwards.
TTATTCAACATCAGTTTAGTGTCTGATACCTACAACAGCTCAGATTGAACTCTTATTATCAACGGTTGATTACACAAATTGTAATGGATGTGTTGTGCTCATGGCCGATTCTTTCATGTTTAGGGTACTGCCATCTGCATTGGGTGGCTTTCCAGATGAGGAATGCCCACGGTTTATCCTGCTTACAGACTTTCCAAAGTTAGCGGTAGCTTAGGCACAATGGGCAAAAATTCATTCAAAAACAAAAAAACCACGGATCGATTTGCGGCTCCAATCAATGATCACATCTACCAATGGAGGCCATTGACATCTTTGTTCATTCAAAGAATTACAGACTATATTATCATTCAAAGTATCTCGAGCTCTGCGGCACGAAGCGATGGAATATCGAAGATAACTTCTTTTTTTTGTCCTCTCTTCATCTTCTTATGGTGAGCTTACTTTCATAGGGATGATGCCCAATGTTTGTTCCAATACCATGTAAAAAAACACAAAAAAACACCATCATTCACGCATTCGTTCGCCCATTCATGCGGATGCAGACAGGACAACGGCGGAGAAACAGACATCAAGAAGCAGGGCTCATATCGATCGATCGATCGCATACATAAGGATACTAAATGATTTTGGTCAATCAGTTGCAAACTGCTGTGCATTCGATGCCCGCACGATTCCGACATCGAGGTGCAACGAAACATCCACCAACTCGTATTCAATAGAGAAATAAAGGGGTGGGAAAAAAATCTACATATCATCGTGTAAACGAGCGATTCTAGCGTATGTAGCAACTACAGGTGCACAGAAGAAGAAGCGCGACAACAGGCAATGAACCTTTGGGCAAGTTTCCTGTGGCCTTTTCTTTTCAGGAAAACATGGCCTTCCGAACGGCCTTTTCATTGAATGATCGTATTCGTAATTGTCGGCGTAATCTAATTGATGAGTGGGATACACAAGCATTACTACACGCGTTGTGAGTCCCATGGGTCTCACATTGGCCTAAGCAGACAGACATTACTTATATATTTCTTTCTTTCTTCCTTCCTGTCGTTCTTTCTCACTAGTAGGCTTGCGGTTTGGGAGCTCTGCGAGCAGTGAAACCATTCATTCGTTCACGCCGTTCTGCAGCCCGCCCCTGCCGACAGACAAGACAGACAGACAAACACATGATCGCTGCGCATCACCTTGTGAAAGCGCGAGCTACCGGCGCGACGCAATCGCTTTTGAAACGAGCAAACGAACGAACGAACGAATTGAATCGAATCGAATCGAATTGAATTGAATGAAGGGAGCAGAACGAATTGGCCGCGAGGAACGTTATGTTGTGTGTGTGTGTGTGTGTGGTGTGTGTGTGCACAGATTTGCATTGCATGTGCAGCGTGTGAAAATAAAAGGAGCGTGTGAAAGCGGACACTTGGGACGGGCCCCGTGTGAAAGCGGACACTTGGGACGGGCCCCCGTGTGAAAGCGGACACTTGGGATGGCCAGTGTGAAACCGGACACTTGGCCGCGCCCGTGTGAAACGGCAGATTTTCCGACACGACTTCTCGCCCGGGCCATCTCGGTCAGCGCGACACGTCCTTCAGTCCCACACTCGACGTCGCGCGTTCGAATCTCCTCCGCCTTCATCTTCGTCTTCTTTCTTCTTCTTCTTCCTCTTCTTCCTCTTCTTCTTCTGTCAGTTCTGTCCTGTTTCCCCTGTCTTCTCTCTGTCAGCGCCACTCCCGCCCATCGCCATCGCCATCGCCATCATCCTTCCCCTCTTCTTCCTCCTCCCACTCTTCGACTCACGCAAGCTCAAGCTCCTCCATCGCCATCGCCATTCCCACCTGCACCTCCTCCTCCATTGAAGCTCCTGCTTCCCTGCTCCCTCCTCCTCCTCCATTACCTCGACGGTTACCGAGCTTCTCTCGCCATTAAAGCTGCGCTCCGAGGCCCGCACGAGCTTTCCCCTTCGTTCGTTCATTCACTCCTCCTCCTCCTCCCGATCATCATGATGATGATGGTGATCGGTGAAAGCCTCCCTTCCACCTTCCTCCGCCATGATCAGCATCATCGCCGCCATCGCCATCATCCTCAAGACCAAGGCCTCGTCGCCTCCTCCGTCCTCCTCCCATCTGCAGATCAAGCTTCGTCTTCTTTTGCTTCTGCTTCTGCTGCTTCTTCTTCATCGTCGTGGAATCATGCATCGCCATCTTCTTCTTTAAGTAATCCTGTGCATGCGTCGTCCTCGTCCTCTTCCTCCTCCTCGTTTCCATTCCCTTCACCTTCTGCTGCTGCTTCCGCTTCATCTCCCGCTGCTGCTTCGTCTTCTTCTTCCGCTTCTTCTTCTTCTTCATCTTCTGCTTCTTCTTCTTCTTCTTCGTTTGCGACTTCTGAATCCGCTGCTGATTCTCGCCGGCAAAGCCTCCTCCTTCATGAACGCTGCAGCTATGGCGATGGTTCCTCCACCATACCCACTCCTGTCGCCTTCTTGAACGATGCAGATCGCCATGGCGACACTGTCGGGCATTCTCGCCACGACTCAGCGAGCTTTCCTCTTCTGAGCGCGTCCGAAGAAGACGCGAAGACCTCCTGCAGGAGCAACGGCATGATCCGATCGAACACCCGGAAGAAGAGGCGGAAGAAGACGAAGAAGAAGGACAAGAAGAACAACAACAGCAACAACATGTCGGCTATGGTGGCGCCGTTGGAGCTCGGAGAGAAAGCCATGGCTTCGAGGAAGAAGAAGCACCATCCCAAGAAAGCTTCCTCCATGCTGAAGATGGAGGGGAGTGCTGCGAGAGGAAGAAGCATCGATGGACAGAAAGGCAGAGACGACGCCGGCTATGGCGATGGTGACGATGAAGCACCATCGTCTGCGATCGATCTGCAGTCTTTGCCCGCTGCCAGGTTTCTGCTTCAGCTGAAGACGCCATTGGAGCTTAGCAATGTGCACTCTGATTCTTCTTCTGCACACACGGCGGCCATTCCTTTCCTGTGGGAGGATCAACCAGGGAGGCCTAAACAGCTTCTCTGCTCTTCCCCTTCTTCTCCGTCTCTTGATTTCCTGAAGCTTCCATCGCCATCGCCGTCTCCATCTCCATCTCCATCCCTTCAACACATACCCCTCCCCCCTCGCCTCCTTAATCCACCTCCTCCCACGTCTTCTTCTTCTGCTTCTTCTGCTGCTGCTGCTGCTGCTTCTTCGTTGTCTGTTCATTCCTTTGATCTTCCATCGTACCCTTCACCTTCTCCTCCACCATCTTCTTCTCCCTACGTTCGTGCTTCTGCTGCCGCTGTTGCTGCTACGGCGGCTTCCTCCAGAAAGCTCAACGCGAGCGTTGCCTCTCTCGTCCATCTCCTCTGCAGGTCATCGAAGGCGCAAACGGGAGGTCGCGAGGGCAGCGATGGCGGCGAGAAGAAGCAGCCGAAGAAGAGGAAGAAGGCGTTCCCGAGCTCAAGTTACAGCTTCCATGGCGGTTTCGGAAGGAAAAACACGGCGAGCGGATGTGGTGCTGCTACTGCTGCGAGGACGATGGGCACCATAGCCATGGCTGAAAGCAGCGATTCGTCTCTTCTACCACAGGGAGCCGGGAGGTGTACAGAAGCGAGCGTATCTGAGGCCATCGCACCTCGAGCTAGCCATGTCTTCTCAAGCGAGCGGAACAAAACGGGGCGCAAATCATCGGCCCGGAGCAGTCTTCCTCCTGCTGAAGCGCCAGGTAACACAAACGGGATTGCGAAGATGAAGATGGAGCGGAAAGAGAAGGAAACGAAGAAGAAGAAGAGGAGGAGGAGGAGGAGAACGATGAAGATGAAGATGAAGATGAAAGGGAGCTCGAGCTTCTTCCTCAAGCTGACCAGGGCAGGGACTAGGGTAATTGTAAGCACCTAAACCAAGAAAGAAATCACAGATGGTCTGCTCAGCTATGGCGCAAGAAGCGAAGCATAAGCATAGCTTGTTCCATAGCCGAGCAACGAAGGATTGCATGATCAATCGGTTCAATAAGCATACTGTGCGATTGGATTGCAGAAAAGCTTGCTGCCAGAAGCAAAAGCATATTCTATTCCAGTCTACGTTTTGAGCTCTTCTTTCTTTTCTGTTTGTTTCGTTGCTCGCAGGTGGTGGTTTATCGAGCAATACGCAGAGCTGTGCGGCGGAAGAGGACCATGAAGAAGCCATCAGAGCTCCTTCTCAGCAATTCGGAAGCCAAATATGATAAGCTCCAGCCATAGCTTTGCTTGATGAGCTCCTGATGATGATCGTAGGAATCCAGTTGAATTCTGATACATGTGTTTCAATCTTCATGATCTTTGAAGAGCAGGCCAAGGGCAAACAAAACCAACTTTTGCTTCAAACCTGTGAACGCTTCTTACATATATATATAGAGATATATGCATTTCATAAATAAATAGCTTGGATGCTTGGCTTGTAAACAAACTTGAAAGTCTGATATTCCGAAATAAAACTGGTTTTAACCAAGGCGCTCCTGATCTATCATTCATGGGTTCTTCATTTTACATGCTCATGAACCCTTCGATTCAACAGTGTTCTGATGATCATGGGAGTGGTGTATAGACGATGACATATAGAGAAACATGTCATACGATAGATATACAGAGAAAATCATGTAAACACGCACAGATGCAGGACAAATATCCGTATCCAAGGCAATTAAACTCTTCTTTGAGATTGTTTCTCTGATCAGTTTTCCGATTCTTCATTCATGCGATGTGATCCTTCAATAAGCATTCCTTTATCGAACGTACAAAACAGAGAAAATCATGTAAACACAGATGCAGGACAAATACCCAAGGCATCTCATCGGACTTCATCCTTGTGAATTGATTCTTCAATAAGCATTGCCTTTATTGAACAAAAAGTGAAACATGCGTGACACAGAAAATCATGCAAACACTGATGCAGGACGAATACCCAAGACAATAAGACTCTTATTCATGTGATTCTTCAATAAGCATTGCCTTTATCATGTACAAATATGGCAGAAATCACATCTGGATTCTACTACAGTTGAGGATGTGAACCTTGCAGAGACCTGCAAAATATGACTCACAGGAATTAATCATGGGTGAAAATATAAAGCCCTCTAGCAATCAAATTAAAAACATATGGTCAAGGAGAAAACACAATTTTTTATGAGCCTCTCCATTAGAACAAACAATGCAATCAACTAGTACGTCCACAAAATGTGCAATCGCAACTTTGGAAAGATGCACGACTTAATCAGGAAATGAGCATCAGTTTTGCACCCAACTTTCACAATAAGATGACTCGTGTCAAACTATGATACAAACATACAAGCGTATGAGTTAAAAAGATATTGAGGTAGTACTTTCATTGGCCACAGAATGTTTTTGACTTACTTCCTCCGTGATCCTAAATGGCCATTTAAATGGTTTTCTGAACCCCCTTCATTCCAAGGCAGTCCAAAGATGCATCAGAATACTTACCATGTGTAATGTATGCTACGACATCCAAAACAGAATATCTAGGCTGCACAGGTTCCATTGCTGCCACTGTACACTCTCCTCTGTGGTTAGCATGTTACTGATCTATACTGTTCAACAAACTAAATGTCGATCCAAGCCTTCAGGAGAAAAAAACTAAAGTATCCTCTATTCCAAAAATTTAGTTGAAGCTTAAAATGAGCTTCCACCATAAGCTCCACCTTTCTTGAGGGACGATCTGTCCATCCTTAAAGACATTGTTGAAGAATAGGATTATCACGAGTTCCATGGTATCCTACATGTATGTCCGCCCATCCGGAATTATATGACCTGCACGCAAGGCGGCAAGGTATGTGGTTGCACTCATCAAGTGGTAAACCAACAATGCTGTGACTCCACGTGATGTATTTGATTACTGAAGAGAAGCCCGAAGTATCGGCTTAAGCAACCCCTGTAAAGACTGCAGACTTTCCTGAAGAGAAACTTCTTCCCGAACTGCCTTTCTTAATTCAGATACCTGAAGCCAATATGTTAAAAGAATTCAACCATTACCATTCTTAAATTTTGATCAAGTCTCCAATTGTATGAACAAATGCATAATTCTAAGTAAATACTTTATAGAATCCTGCACAACTTTCCCTGTCTGTACCTTAATCTGCAATTCCATTGCATGCATGTATAGTTGTGCTAAATTAAGTACTGGATACAGGCTGATTATTACCTGATACAATATCGATTTACTCTGGGTAAAATCTGTTGAGCATTTGTCAAGCACTTTATGTGCAAATGGAATCAATATCCTTGAAAATCTGGGAACTGTTGTATACCTGTGCAGCAAAATGGACAAAACATAGAGCACGTGAAAAAAGGGCATGGACCAAGAAACATAACAAAAAATTGCATAGCAGAACCCAAATGCAAAAGAGTGTAAATGCCACAAATCACTCGAAACATTCATCAATGAAGTTTCTTGATGAGCAAAACGACCAAGTACTTTGTAACATAAATGGGTGATATTGGTCTAATAACTCTTCTGCATACAATGACTCTAAACTCGTATTACCTTTGTTCATGATTACCTACAGAAAGTGTCCAGTGCATATACTAAAGAACAAAGAAAGTACTGCTATATTCAATATCACTGCTACGAAAGGTTGGAGTTTGAAGTGCTAGACAACAACTGCCGATCAAAAGTGGAGGTGAATTCACCAGTAATAAGTTCAAAGATTAAATTTCATAAATATGGGATGAAGAAAAGCTTATCATTCTTCATATTCCAGAGGTTCACAGCTATCTCCCTGATGCATTCTGAGGAGAGGCCTCACAAACTGCCATACAGACTTTTTTATCTGTTCACACAATTTCCCTCGTGGCACATATCTTGGAATCTTTGGCTGGTAGATCCACCAAGGATGCTTTCCTTGTATAACAGTGAGGAAACAGTGATGATTCCCACAGTACAAAAGTGGTATCAAGCCAAGCCTTGTACTCAATGAGTTGAAGTTTCTATGCTCAGAACTATAGATACCTCAAATAAAAAAAAGAGCAGTTATTTATCCATCTAGAAATGGTACCCTGAAGCCATATAGTAATAACGAATTGCATCTGATGAGCACAACAATCCATCAGATCTAGGACAGATTTCAGGGAACACAGTACCAGATTAAAAGAACTATGATCCAGGCATTCAATGCAAGCTACACTCCAACTATCTGCGAAGGTGTTCTTACCATGAAAATACTGAGAACATCCAAATAAGCGGAAGGTTGCTCTTTAAGAGGAGAGTCAAGAATTTACACCCAAACATAGTATAATGGGAATACAAATTAAGATGTGAGAATGAATATCGCTTTACAAGAATTACAAATAACTGGAAGAGTTTGACACATGAAAAATTTCAAATAAGTGGACAACAAAGAGCTTACAGGCAAGTATACTGTAATGCCATCTAAATTAAGGTGTGAAAGATGAACCTCACTTCGCAACAATCATGGGGCATATCACGTGGGCATGGTAATTTAGATACAATACTCAAAGTTCCACCAAGACGGCTGCGCACATTCATATGCATTATTTTTTAATTAATAAAGGAACATAAAAGAGCATTCCTTACTTATTCAAGAAAGCTAACAGTAGCTCCAGTGAAGCCGCATCAAGGTTAGATATCGATGAAATCAACCCATGACGGAAAATTAGTTCTTCTATTACAGCAATTACTACCTGCAATAGTAGAATGCTACCTTTAGCATGATACACATCACAGTGACAACATAGAAATGTTCTCAACATTTATGTAAAAAAGCCACCAAAGCAGTGAAGATGGTAAGCAATTGCATACAGAATATCAATAAAGTAAAAGTACTGACAGTGGGATTCTTTGTCTTGAGAGCCGAAAGAAGAGCTTCCTTGTGTTGAAATTTCCGAAAGAATTTATCATGCTCATGAAGTTGAGGTAGGCGTTCGCGTTGTTTTACAACATAATCTTCTTCCTATATTAATCAGCAAATCAATAGCTTCAATATGGAAATAATTGGACCAATTTAGGATGTAGAGACATCTGTTTCTCATACCGTGGCTTTCTCTGTGCGTCCCCGTAAAAAATATCGATAATTAGTGGGCCGCAATACCCGCTCTGCTTTTAGATGTTCTTGAACAGCTCCAGAGACACTTCCAGCTGCAACTGTATCAGCCTGTACCGCCTTCTTTCTCTGACGAATGAACAGATCTCCAGATGATGTTCCTACAGCCATAGTCCACATTGACTTCGAAATATCCATTGACATAACTGGAGATGGGTATTTTGATGCATGCACAACCTGTTACAAATAATTTCGTCATTGCAAATCTATACAAACTTAATGTATAGTATGAACATTACAGACTTCATTTTCAAAGAATAACATGAACTAGTATTGCTTTCAGACACAAAATATACTGTAAATGGCAACACAGGCAAGGGAAATACCTTGAAATCACTGACATCAAACACCTTGATGTGACCATCCAAGGATCCAGTCATGAGTCTTGGGGCAGATATTGCATCAGATGGACTAGCTTTCATTGGTGGTGTAATACATAAACATGTAACTGTTTTTTGATGGTTTTTTAGGGTGTGCAAAAGCTTTCCACCTCCCAAAACATCCCAGATCTTTACCACATTACCACCTGTATAGGTATAAACAACTTAGATGTATAAAAACAAAGCTAAAACAGTAAGAAATTCTAATCTATGTTTCTCTTTTTTTTCCTCAACATCATTTGAGAATTTTTATTTATAATTAGAAGTGATATGTTAAGACATCCCATACCAGCTGTGGCTATAAGTCCTCCTGAAGGGAAAAACAGAACATCTTCAAGTGGCTTTCCATGCTAAATTATGAAGATAATACATCATATCATCAATATGGCGACATTGCAAAATATGTATTCTGAAAGAATTCGTTCAATATTTACAAAGTTAAGAGAGAGAAAAAAGACCTGCATCTGCAGAGTAAAGTTTCCTGTGCGTAAATCCCACAAATTTGCTGTATGATCATATGAACCTGTAGCCCTTGGGAGTAAAATAAGAAAGTTACCTAGATGAAATATAGACATCTAATAACCAAACCATGGTCAAATAATGTTCATGATCAGACATGTAATAAAGCAGTTGCAAACTACCAGAGATCTGGACTTGATGGATGTGCTGATCCACTGCGGACATAGTCAGTATGACCCTCTAGTTTCAGCAACTCTGTCTGCGTTTTCATTTTCGAAATCAGAAATTATTTTTCATACAGCCAATGGGAAAGGAAAATCTATGAGAACACAATGACATACTTGGGTTGCCATATCCCACCACCGGACTGTGTTATCATCACTTCCTGAAAGCAAATGGAGCTTGTCTGTTGGAGAATAACGTACCCAGTGTACAGCCCTGTTCCACAAAGGGTTAGTAAACTGAAATTCTCCACTTATTGAAATATTGAAAACTTCATTTCTTTGATCCAGTACTGATGAGAGCCACCCCCAAACTAATACCACTGATGTGTAAAAACATATTTTTAGAAGCTAAATGGAAACAACCTATCAAAACATTTCAGGTTAACAAGTGACTGTGACACAAATTATCACACTTCCAGACCAACAAGAGACTGGGGGTTACAGTTGCTACATGTTGTGATTATCAAGCTTGTAGCCAGCAATAAGAGAAGACTCAGCATCATAACTGTAGAAATTTATTAATGCTGATTTATATACAAAGTGTCCCAAACAAAGAGAAATAAAAAGAGATACATCAGCATCTCCAAAAAGTCCTATAGAAAGTTCACTGACATGGCAGCTTCTTCTGGTAGAGCACGAATCATATCGACAGTTTTCTTCATGGTACACCGAGAAACGCATTAATAAGGAGGTAGTTTACGCCATGCTTATGCAATTCCGCTACTTACTATACATATTATTAAATGCACAAATTCCTTATCAGAAGACGCATGGTTTTGCTGAAGAAAACGACCAAGCCGCTTTAAACTGAAAACATTTAATATTTTATCTCAAAAAAGATCAAAAAATTTGAACACATACAAGATCAAAAAACATATAATTAAACTAGCACACATTGAAGGTATGATTAATAGAATGAGCACATGATGTGATAGTGAACTGAGAAAAGAGGGTTGCGAGAAACTTTTTCAATGTGGGTAGTAGCACATCACAGGCAATAAACCCTAAGCGCATGATGAAGACGTGCCAAGAAAATTCTTTAATTCTTTTCAGAAGTGGGTTTGAAGTTACGAACCCAGTGGATTGTTATTGCCAGATAAATTTACACGAGATTAAAAAACGAATCAAGAGAATGGACTGATGTTTCGCACAGGAAAATAAAGAACTCCAGGAATAAAAAAACATATATCGATTGTCGCATATAGGGTTAAAATCTTTGTTCAATGAATTAAAGAAAGATCAGACGAGGTCGTCTAAGGTTGTCTAGTAATGTAAATAGGCTATATGATCAATTTTGCATTGGGCAGCTATTACCTTGTGTGACCTTTCAATTGACGAAGCACTAGCCTACTATTCATGTCAAAGGCCTGTATGAATGTAGATATCGAAACATCAGAATGTATTGAGAGATGAACTCCTTAACAATAAGAAACATACTTGAATGTAAATGTAATCACTGAACAAGAAGAAGTTTAAAAAAAAAAATCTTTAAAGCAGCAACGCCTAATATTATGAAATCTTTCTTCCTCAGAATTGAACTAGATTTAAGGAGCCCAAACAATGATGTCTAAATCATCCAAGAATCTTTTTTGCCAAGGTTGGCTTCAAGTTTGAAGTTATGATATTTCATGGAAGCCTTGAATATGTTCAGGGCAGATCCACCCACATGCAAAAAAACAAACGGTTTATGGAAAGGAATAAGTGAACACCTGAATAATCCCCATCTCACCACCAGCAACAAGCAATTGTCCATCTGGTCGGAAAACACCTGAATAAGCCTGGTTGCAGACAAATTAGATGCAAATCATTAAAGTTGATAAAAATTACTTGGATATATTAATATTGGAATGTCGCAAAAGATTATCTACCATACAATTGAAACATTAAATGATCCGAAAAAGTAAAGAATTGTAGCTTACCATACCCTTGAAATGTGAAATTAAAGAGTTCAAAATGCAGCTCACCAGTTGGCTCATTTAATAATATGCCAATTGCATATATAACTTGAAGCCTTAATCTAGATATAGGCAGAACAAGAAATGGCAGAAACATGACATACAAACTTTGTCAAAGTTATCTGTCAAGTAACAGTTACATCCAGCATGGACGAAAATCCAATCACTACCCCACCTCAACAAAACACAATACAGTTTTTATGTAAACAGATGGAAAAAGAATCGACAGACACATGGCTACTAGTTTCACAAAAGTTCTGTAAGTTAAAATTACTCCAACACTTCATACAACGTCAAATGTGGCCTACATGTATCCATGCCAGATTAGTGAAACACAAAATGGAAACTTACCACATCGGTGAACCGTGAAATTGTCTTCTTCACTTTGCAAGTTTCACCATCATAGACAGTAACCTGCACAAAATTAGATATGAAACAAATCATTCAACTACTTGTCGAATGTTCAGAGAGCACATAACAGCCTATGTACCACATTCTTCAATAACCTGAGAAGGTTTATGTATGGCTCTAACAGCCTATGTACCACATTCTTCAATAACCTGAGAAGGTTTATGTATGGCTCTGCATCTCATACTTCTAATCAACGATCTCCATAAATAAGAATGATTTACAAAAAAAAAACTTTCATGTAGTATATCCGTATTTAAATTATCATTCTTTCATACATTCTATGTCTTTTCCCCTCGATTTCCTAGTGAAGATAAACAAACTTTCGTCTCGAGGTTGCATTAACAAACCCTCATTATTATTTTCATTTCTTACCTTCTTCTTCACGTTGGATCTCCCTACAAAGCTGAAAGTAAAATTCCAGGTGATAAGACTCCCAATCCATGTTTATATTTTCTCTTCTTCCAACCAGGTCGTCACCAACTAGTACCAAATGCATTTCCCTCACTTTACAGACCTCTCAATGTTTAAGTGTCCCATACCGGAGATTTTTTTGAAAGGCATAAGTTTCAGCTCATCTAGCCCCTCTAGCCCCTGAGATGGAAGGCACTTTGCCAACAATAATCTCAGCATATTTTTCTGCTATACTAAATTTAGACTCAAATCGAACAAAACATTCTAAGCTCGAGTGTTCAGTCTAGTTGACTGTCTGGCTTCTTACAGACTGTTTATATGTCCGTCTCTTCCTTTCTTTCTATATTTCCATTTATCTTTCGTCGCGTCAAAACTACCCTTTGAATGTTAAGAGCATGACTCTTAAGTAACAAAAGTAAAAATTGAAACTTTGCCAATTGTAAAGAAAATGTAGCACGGGGGGTAAACGGAGACTTGCGAAGCAAAATAGAAACTTGGAAGAAGATGGCAACACAAAGCACAAAAAATAAATCAAAATCAGGGAGCAAAGTGACGGGAAACGAGCGATAAAATGAGTAACAGTACCCTAGTAGAGGATGTAACGGCGAAATGATAAGGAGGTTCGGGACAGAAGTGGACGCACGAGACGGATGCGATCTGTTTCTGGATGTTCTTTGAGGAGAAGGACTTCCAGTACAGGGACTCTGCAGCACGTGGAATCCGGGATCCAGGAAGCTTCTTCGGCTTCACGGGTCTGTAATCTGTGATCCTTGTCTCCCCCTCCATCGCCGCAAAGGATTCTGCTTATACTTCTCCTCTTCTTCTTCTTCTTCTTCTTCTTCTTCGTAAACCCTCAGACTGCTTCTACGCAAGAGATGAGGTTTTACCATAATTACAAATATAGCCTTCTCTTGTTCATGAACTCCTAGGTGTTAGAAATATATCTGGAAAACTTGTCCACGGGGAAGAAACTATGGCAAGATTAAGAGAGCAAGTGCTTGCATTGCCTCAGTAATATTGAGGCTGGAATTCGATACATGCATTAAATGATACGAGTGATAGAAAGATTGACGAAATGCAGGCCAATCGGAGTCGTTTTCCGATACAAAGACGAAATTCGGACGATAGAGTTTTCTTCGTCGCACTCCTTGCTTGTGCTAATCGAGATGCTGCCTTGATAACAATGTCTGGATTCCAGAAGTGCAGGCTTTTCCGCCCCTAGAAAAACACAGAGGTTGTGACTTCGACGTTCGCATTGATTAACCTGGTGAAAGAAAGGAGGTCGTGCTCGAGTACAACGTGTATCCTTCAAAAGGATAAGGTTGCTTGCTTCTGACGTGTCAATGCTCGAGGTTTCTCTCTCTTGCTGGTGATTCTAGGAGAACCAAATTCCCTTTTCGTTCTTGGGTCGACTAGTCTCAAGTGGAAGGCTTTCTTTTGTTTGTAATGTTAGTGAATTCTACAAGAGGTTTATACTAAATTGAAGCCCTCATTCCTTTTGTTGTGATTGACTCTCTTAGGGTTTAGGGTTTAGGGTTTACTCTCTTGGGTCTTTCGACAATTCCCTGAGCAAGAGGAGTTCTCCTAATTATGGATTGCTATAAGTTTCACTTTGTTCATCAATGGATATTGGTTTGACTCGAAGGTGCTTCCATTCTTGTCGAGCCTCTTGTTTTTTTACATTTTGCCACCAAGCATCTGACCTTTAGTTTTTTTCTGTGTGTGCGGATGTAGCATTTGGACTCGACTTTGACTCTTATCGACGTTGTACTCATATTGGTTGTTTGACAGTAATGGTGTCATTTCCACTAAGAAGTGTGCCGCAACAAACAACCTTCCACTTGAGCAGATGGAAGGGTTCACATATACAATCAAGCTCAGTATCTAGTATCTGCAATACTCATGTCCAAGTGTTTTTCCCTTAAAAGGAAAATGCATGATTAGTTGTGGATCCCCATCACCTGGCTCTATTAGCACCTTAACTTGTTCAATTAGCTTTGCATGTATTCTATGGACAACCCTCTTGGAAACTAAACCCAGTTAGCCATGAAGCCTAATAATACCTTGTGTCACCCATCCAAGAGCCCACAACACTAGATTCCTTATAAGTAGCTTTCCCATTGAATCTCGCTCCTAGGCCGAAACGATCGAGTAATCACCCAAGCGATCTAGCCAGATCGAGGGGCGACTAACTCAAATTGGAACCATTCCTTCTCCACTAGAGCTGTACATAAAGACCTTGGCCGCGAGTGAAGAGGTGTGCCAAATACTGTTGGAAAGAACACGGAAAAGCGCTCTCTCATGAAGCCAGAAATTCTTACGAACGGATTCGAGACGGATCAAAGAGTATAACATATAACAACTCAGTGTGAGCTCATCAAAACCCTCACTCCTTATAAAAGCTCTAGACTAACGAAATACAAGATGTTTGGTGATTTGGTCGGTTCAAATTGGCCGGACACGGGGAAATGGGCGGACAGGTGTGAAACCGATGTGGCTTAGGGTTAAGACAAAAATGGAGATAAAGTAATAATTCACACACATATAAAAACATATATTCTCTCTCTTATTTCACACTGTCCGGATCGCTCTCCACCTCAAAATCTTCTTCGTCTTCCTCTTCTTCTTCTTCTTCTTCTTCTTCTTCTTCCCCCCTTCTGCCACTTCCTCTGCTGCCGCTTCTGCTGCCATGGCTTGCTCGATCTCCGCTTCCTCCTCCCTGCGCTCTGCTACGCCCGCCCTCCTCCCCTCTGCTTCTTCCTCCTACTCCAAGGTCCTCCCTCCCTTTCCCCCCGCCCCCTTCACGACGTTTCTCCCCTCTAAAATGGCTCGGATCAGAGATCTGACTGACCCGTGATCTCTGACCCTGATCTGTCTTCTTGTTTGCTGGTTTCGCTACTGACTTCCGTTTGCTTTGTTTGCCCCGACCCTCCCTCCCTCCTTTTTCAGATTTCTGGACAAAGCCTCGCTCGCCTCAGCTTCAGAAGGGGGCTCTCAGCTAACCGTCTGCAAATTTCATGCAAGGTGAAGGCCCGGCCCTGAGTGTGAAAGCTTCATGCTCTAACCTGTCCTCCTTCAGTTCCTCCCCCTTCCATCTTCGATTTGGAGCATGAGCCAGTCAGTGCTTGGGATCATGCATCTGCTGCTTGCCACTGCATTTCTGAGCAATTCATGCTAAGTTATCTATCTGCGGATGGATGAATTTTTCTTGTTCTGCTCTCCGTCTGTTTGAGCTGCACACTTCGTTATCTGTCTGGTTTCTGCTACAATTTGAGAAAGTTTAGAGTGCTTCACGGATTCTTCATAGTTCTTGTGCATGCTTTCCCTTGGTTATCGAGACGGGAAATTAATGCTAATTTTTACTAATTTAGTTCTCGTGTTGTACAATGCTTCTTAAATGCAGACATGCAAGAAGGGGAAAAGACGCGAACAAAGTCCGAATTGTTTTGCAAGCTGAGATGGATTAATGTAGTTTTTGTTTTATATTTAAATCTTTTCTTCCTCCTCAATATTGTATGTAGTATGCCCATGTAACTTGGCTCCGAAATTCGCAAGGCTTTGTAAAATAGTAATACCGAAAAGTAAAAATTGACCTTTTCACATGCTGAGGGGGATTAATTTGGATTTGACTATCATCTGCATGATTGTTTTTCCATATGTGATGGCTGTGTTATCGATTTCAGTGTTTCAAAAGTAGTAGTGGATATGTGCGCTATGTCTGCTGTCTCTTAACCTCTTCCGTATAATCAAGTGTAGGCAGCAAGACCGGAAACTGTTGACCAAGTGATAAAGATCGTAACAAAGCAGCTCGCCTCAGATGATGGAGCTGTTCATCCAACTTCGAAATTCTTGGATCTTGGTGCAGATTCACTTGATCAGGTTATCATTTTTCCCAATAACATTTAATTTTTATTGAATATTATTTTATTGAAGTGAAATGAGTAGTTAGGAAAACTACAATTTTTATGGGAATGGCTACATTAACAGGGGAGTATTCAATCAGTATTCAGTAGGATGATTATGTAGCTAGACAGTGTGAGAATGAATGTCAAAATATACCGTATATTCCTGGGTTCTTTAATCTCATCGAATGTGTTTGGTGTCTTGTTATACCTAAGCGAGCAGAGTAATATTGGAGAAGGAAACCTGCATTCTTCCTGCTTTTGATTTGTTGTATGTTGTTGCTACTCAAAGTTTAGCAAGCAGAAAAGAAATTAGGAACTTAATCTAGTTTGTATATTGAATATGCCGTATGTTCCTGGATTCTTTAATCTCATTGAATGTGTTTGGTGTCTTGTTATACTTAAGCGAGCAGAGTAAATAATGGAGAAGGAAACCTGCATTCTTCCTGCTTTTGATTATTGTATGTTGTTGTTCTCAAGTTTAGCAAGCAGAAATGAAGTTAGGGACTTAAATTCAGGTTATATATATACCTGATTTGGTCTAATCCTTCTGGTGCCAACTTACACAGTAGGAATCCAGGGCAAGTCTAGTTCTTACTTCGAAAAGCATTGTGTTATTCAGATTATCCTTTTGAAACTGGGGTTTGCAACTGGAAATATTAGCAACTTAACAAAATAAAGTGTTAATCATGGCAGTTCTTTAAGACGGTAGGATATATTTGTGCACGCATGAGGCAGTGAGAAGTCTTGTAAGTTTGTATGCAATGTATACACCTCAAATCTGCTGAGCGATGTAATATTTGTATGGAATTCAACTACTTTTTTTTTTATGATAGGTGGAGATTGTGATGGCACTTGAGGAAGCGTTCGGAATTAGTGTTGATGAGAGTGGTGCGGAAGCCATAGCAACTGTCCAAGATGCAGCAGATCTTATTGAGAGGGCCTTGGCTGAGAAGGGAGATAAGCCCAAGCCCCCCCCTCCCGCTTAAAATATTTTGCAGTTTTTTGGTTCTATTATTGAAATTGATTGTTATGGTAAGGGAGAATTTCTTGTCTCATCCATGGGTAGCTAGATGTTGATGTCTATTTGATTCATGTAGAACGATTTTTGTATGGTCTAATTTAGACAATCTGAGAACATTTTTACTACTTATTCCCTCAATGATATAATTTGGGAGCTGCTCATTTTAATTTTGGTTCTGGGTTTCAATGCGCGGGTTAGCAAGGAAGCATCTGGTCTCTGTTTCTTGTGAACAAAGCCTATTTGAAGAGCGGAATAATTTATCATGGAATGTTGGTGTTTTTCTAGTTGGTGTATACATAAGAGCACTTCTCGCATCTATTCTTGTAAAATCTTTGTAGACAGGATCTACCGGTATGCTTTATGAAGTTTGTGTTTGTGAAACCCATTTTAGAGTATTGTTAATGTAGGTGAAACAAAAAAGAACCTGAAGGTTGGCTGGTTGGGTGGCTGTGAATTTGAAGGAGCATGGAAGGTGTGTTTGTCAAAATGCCTGGAGTCATCTTTGGTTGTTGGGAAAAGTAATTTATGATCCTTGGAGATTCAAAGATATTCTTGTGTTTAAAGCTTGAGTTTTTTGGCTTGGACATGTCATTGTGATCTAGCTAATGCTTTACTTTCAATTATGTGAAGAAAAATATAAAACTGATGGAAGGTTGTGATCTTGTGGATGTTGAGTTGGACTATAGATTGATGGTGGATGTGGTTCTTATGATTGTGATGTCGTTTTTGTATCGTGAAGGTAAAGTTCCTTCTGTAACATGGACCAAATAATGATCAGATGCTATTGTAATGTCAAAAATATTGATCAGATGCTATTTTGATGTCCAAAATAATGATCAGATGCTATTGTAATATCAGTTTGTGTTGAACATTGCATGTGGGTATCCGTGGATTTTATGAACAAACTTCATGAAAAATTCTTGGACATGAGAAAGCCCTTAGTTAACATATGCTTGGCATGGGATAGAGTGAGATGGATTGATAATGATATTGGGTCTCTAAAAGACCGAGTATATACGGCCACATCAAAATTGAATTTCCAGTATGCTCCTAACATCTATCCATGTCTCAATTAAGGAGTCTCTCTTGATTGAGGTGTGAATAAATAAGATACCTTAGTTATTGTTACAATACCTTTTGCCTATTTCGTAGGGGCTACTAATTTTAAATCACATATTTGTTGATGGTAATTCCATGATCTATTAGGCTGATATTTTCTTCAACCACTTGCCAGATGTCCTATATTTGGATTTGAGATTGCACTACAAATATGTTAGTTAATTTGTCCATTTTGTCAGTCAACTTGGGAAATTTTCTGAATTTGTCAAATTTGTTAGTCAACTTGGGAAACTTTCTGCGTTTGAAGGGTTCCTTATATTCTCTTAATTCGCATTGATACCATTCATTAGCCCAATCGGTTGAGTAATTGGCAGGAGCTTGTTCTAAATTAGAATTGACAACTATCGATGGGAATAGGTTAAAAAGCAATTTACAATGGGCCAATCACAACAAATGTGAATAACAACAATTTCAAATGAAGATGGTTTCTTTAATCTTGTTCCCCAGAGGTGATTTGTAAGTGGTGGTCGAAACTTGATACCCTATACAATGAGAGGGATCTACTTGAGGAGGGTCTTGCATATGGTTATCAAGTTAGTAAGGCAATGACTTATTGAGGCAACAACCGGCAATTGGTCTGAGAGGGTAGCAGAACAAGAATCTCATTTGCCATATTAATTCAATACTAAGTAAAACTGCATATGTTTGGAGGTGAACAAGTCCTTCGATCAATACTCCTTTGGATCCCATTGAAGCGGTTGGATTCATGTTGAGCTTGCATCATGTAGTGACATGTTCTCGAGATTGTTGTGTGATCCATCACTCCACAAAATGCCGATTGGATTCAAAAGAATTTTATTATACCATATATATCGATCTGACTTCTTAGGGTTAAAACGATTAGCAAACTGAGATTAGGCCGAGGTAAAGTTACTTCTAAGGTTCACTGAGAATTACCGGGCTGAATCTGGAGCAATAATTGGGGAGTAGTTACAAGGATCCCACAACCTTAAAATTGGCCAAAGTACAAAGGATGGTACAAGGGAATTTGAATTAATTGTAGCATTACCAATTTGATTCATATTATATTACACATATCATAAATGGGAGAATCACCCAAAAAAATGTCTTAACAAAATTATAAATTACATTTTTTAACGTTGATTCAAATCAGAAATTACAAATTAACGCATGCTTTTTATCTTTCACTAAAAATTAACACCCAATTAATTCTCGTAGTATAACGTTAGTTATTTTCTATTCCTAATCCCTTTCCATTAATTGTATCCTTAGTATGGCGTCAATTGTTTTCTATTCCCAATCTCTTCCAACTAATTGATCCATGTTGATTCCTTTACTCTATTCGATTAGCAAAAGTTAGTAATTTTAGAATCGAATCGATTGATTAACGCATTAATTTGGTGTTAATCAGTTAATTGTGTGTTAATCAATCAGTTGATTCGATGCTAATTGAGCTCACAATTAACTGATTTGGTGTTAATCAATTGATTACGCGTTAATTTTTTAAATAGAGGCGTTAATTTTATAATTTAGTGATGTAAGAAAATAAGAACAGTTTTTTCTTTTTCTTCTTTTTTGTTTTGCTGCGGCCCGCCCGATTTTAATGTTTTTCAGCCGTACGTCATATTTTGAAGCTTCTGCTTCATCTTCCTCTTTCTTCTCCGCGCGATCCTTCCGTTCTTCCTTCATCGCCATCGCCATCGCCGTCTCCATCTTCCTTTCTTCTTCTTCTTCTGCCTTCAGCAGCACCACTTCCCGCTTCCGTCTTCGCCGTCTCCTCCTTTCGCCTTCGGCGCATTCCAATATCGGCCTTCCGTCCGTTCTGATCCGCCGATTCTTCCCCGAGTTCCCGGAGTTCCTGCATCCTCATCCAATTCTTTCTGCTCGTAGAACCGCTCCCCCAACCTCTTCGAAGCTACCTTGAATCATCCGCACGTCCACTCCGTATGTCATCTTGACGAGTTACTTCAGTACTTCAAGCTCAGTCACAATTCACCTGGCACATTCCCATCTGATGACAAGAAGACCTGTGTATAGACAAGTACAGCTGTTTCATCCGGCGCTGTATTTCCACTAAAACATCGCTTCCTCCCTCTCCACATATTCGGTACTCATCCGGACATGTCTGTCATGAATGATTCAGGTTAATGTAGATATTTTTCTCTTTATGCTGAGTTTCTACTATGGTATTCGGATAATGCTCAGCTTCCTTCTCACAATGTCTTCAACAATGCTGCCGGTACAAGCGGCGTAGTTCTAGGAGCAGTGGCTAGCCTTACTCCTGCTGCATTAACAGGTAAATCGTCTGTAAATAGATTTGCTTCTTCAGCTGAAACACGTGAATATTACATCTTCTACTCGTTTTTCACCGTCGTTATGCTTGAGCTAATGTGCGCGTGATTTGTACTGGTTTCGATTTTTGTCTTACCGATTTATCATGGAGGTTGACGACTTCAAATTTTTTTTGTTCATCAGGAGTAAAGCATGGGATCGCAGTTATACTCTAGCTTGATCGGCTTTAGTAAAATGGTAATAAATACAGTTAGACCTGGCGATGGTGTTGAGCAAGGTTTGGCAGGTTAATATTGTTCTGATGATCAGGGACTATAAGTAAGTATTCTTCTTTCATATAGTCGTACAAGGAGAACATTTCCATAGGAATGAGGATGCGAATTTCTTGCAGGAGAATCTTTTGAAGCCAACCGAAACTTCAACTCATAGAAATGGAGTTCACAGACAGTCGTCGCCTTGCAGATCATCCATCGGTGTTGCAGAGCAATCATAGCACTAAAGCAAAAACAGATGGGATAAATAATGTGCTTGAATCTGTTGGCCAAATGGAAGACTTTTGTGAAGTTAAAAAGCTTAATGACTCGACCGCAGTGCCCAATCAATATGGCAACGATGGCCATGTTTTCTCTGCTTACAACATTAATACACTAAGCCAGGCTCATGTCAAGAGCTTTCCGAGTAACTATAGTGGTAACTCCATATCTTCTTCAGTAGAAATTGAGAAACCAGAAGCTAAGGTTTTGAATGCTGAACCGGAGGAAGATATAAACCAAGAGTCAAACAATTGTGAAACTGCGTCAGAAAAATCAGTTCTCGCGTCTGGAACTAAAGAAGCGGAACAAATTTATGTGCACGAAGGATTACCGGTCAAGGATGAAAGACCGGAGGTAGCAGATCGTTTTGTTGACGTTGGTGACATTACTAAAAGGATTGATCTGGAAACAAATCTCATTCGCTTCCTCTGTGATGACAATGCTGATGGTTTGATCCACACGATTCAGAAAATGCTAAATCTTATGCAGCAGGAAGCTGATTTTCTAGAAGAGAACGCTAGCATGAGTGCTTCTGTTCATAATACAAATGAATCTAAAAGCATTCAGTCACTCTTCAGTTTCTGGTTCCCACACAGGCTACTGCATCTCGCCTGTAATTTGGATTCAGTTTCCTGTGCGAAAACTATACTTGAGCACGGACAAATTAATATAACTTACGATAGCTACCATAGAATCACGTCCTCTGGTGCGTCTGCGGATTTTACTAACGCTGTTGATGAGCACGGAAAAACAGCACTTCACTACGCTGCAGAAAACCTTTCGTTGAGATGTGTAGAGTTGTTGTTATGCAAACATGCCAAGACAGATTTACGTTCAAATGATGGTCTTACGCCTTTGCAAGCCGCCTTGCACAACAAAAGGTACGTGGCTCAATATTCAGAACCATCCACATACTATTATCATATTTTTTGCTGTCATACATCAATTTGGTTTAACCTGGTTTACTGCAACGACACGCATATCAATATCAGTTTCGCTTTTAGCTAATTTCCTCGGAACACATATTTCCTACAATAGCAGATCTCATAAGAACGGATATATTGTTGCCGAGGATACCTTGGTTTTGTTAAATGCATACATTACCTAGAATATTAAAGATTTTCTTCCATTCGAATAAGTAAAATGCACACATTTTGTGTAACACCGGTTCTGTTTTAAGCTGCTTTCATCAAGCCGCACAATATGTCATACTTTCCAGCTAGATTCGAGCTGATTGCACATATTCAGAACTAATCTGGAGGTTCGACTTTAATAGGAGAGTACTGTTGAGCTGCTTACTGACTTTCTTTCTAGCTTGACAGGATAATCTAAGAGCAACATAAAGAAACTTCTGTTGCTGGATGAACGTTGTAATCGAAAACTTAGAGTTCTTTTTCTGTGCTCGATATAACCTGTTATACTTCTCATGTGATTGTTCCTATGCATTAACGAATTCAGAAGGATGTGCATTTCATGATGCTAAAAATTTGATGTTTTATGCCGTGAATTTATATTATGTTCTGAAGGTGGGAGAAGGTATGGAAGTCACTTCCTGCCAATGATATTATAAGAACCATTAAAAGTCAGGTGACCATACAGTTCATTCTATTCCCCAACTTACTTTTTCATTTTTTGGTTACTGCCTTCTTATACCGATTGTGCACTTCCTCAGGATCTGAAAGCTATAGAGCTGCTGGCAAATCACACAAAGGAAACATTGAATTTAGTTTTTCATCTTGCAATGGATGAAGATCCTCTTGCGCTAACCGCATTTCTACTCGCCACCGGAAAAACTCTCCTCGGCAAAGAGAATAAATATCAAACGTTCATCAGCATGATTGTTGAGAAACTTGTACCACATACTAATTCGAAGGACAACTTTAGTAATGGATTAATGGGAGGATTGATGAGCAGGATTGTAAGAACTGATGAATTATCGGAAAAGAGATCCTCAGTTCTTATTAACCTGGAGATCATTATGCTCTTAAAGGAAGACATTGAAGAAAAGAGCGTAGCTGATAATCAATGGAAGAATATTGCTGCACCTATCTTAAGAGCTGCACAGGTAAAGTATCTGTGTATTATGAGATTGAATCCTTAGATAATATTTTGTTTCAGTATATATTGCATATGCATGTTTTCAGGCTGGAGATGAAATGATTGTTAAGGTTCTCTTGCACGACATTACTAGTATCACTGCCACGGATTCAGATGGTAACACAGCTTTGCATTTGTGCCTCAGGACAAATGATGCTTCAAAATCATTAGGGTAATTCATGACCATGAGTTATTTACGTTTATTACGTTGCTTTCTAGCTTCTCTAGGTTTAATGCTAACGAAGTATTGCATGAATATCAGAATTGTCTGGCAGCTTATTAGACATGGATCTTCTGTAAGTGCAAGAAACATGTTGGGTTTCACTCCTGTGCATATTGCTGCCGCACATGGCCACATTCAAGCTTTGCAGGTCTGTTCGTTGTTTAATTTAAATTTATTTCTTCAGGTTAATTTGTAACCTCGTATAGAAATTATATCTGCTATTTTTAATCACTACAAAAAATGTCTGAACTGGTATAATGCATTGAGTTACAGTTACTATTGGCCCAAGGTCCTGATGCAGTGCATATGGCAGCAGAAACAAAAGAAACTCCACTATTTTTGGCTGTGAAGAATAACCACGTTGACTGTGCAAAACTCCTCCTCCAGTTTGGATCGAGCCCCAAGGTTTTTAATCTAAGGTTCGGATGAATATTTCTTTGAGCAAAGGATCTATCATCCTTAAGTTCAGTCATTCAAAACTATGAGCTTAACACGACTGTTTTAGGAGGCAAAGACCTATTGATTTGGCGAGTTCAGAGGAAATGCGAACACTTCTCACGCAAAATACAAAACATACATCAGGAAAGTGAAGTATTTTTATGTATTATCTGACAATATGTTATATGACCGAGGAGAAAGAATACATGTTTTTATGCAAATATTTTCTTTTTTGTAAGCAGATATTGATCCTATATTGATAAATAGCATTGCAGGAGTGGCTGAGGCAAACAGCTCCATAAACTTCCTGCAGAGCATCGGAGAATCTCAAGGTGCATGTGAGATTCAGAATTTCACAGATTTCAAAGTTATGGACAAGTTCCTTACCTCTGATGCGTCCACGGATGAAGAGTTGTAAGTGATCCATTACACAAGCCTTTCAAAATTAGCTCGAGCTAGAGTATACATACATTGACATAAGAAGAGAAAAATAAATATAAATCTGATTGAACTGGTGTGAGCTAATTTGTTATATATATCTACATACAGATAAATAGATATTCTGTTATATTACCAGAAGATCAGATAATTTTAGAATTTATGTCGTTAACTTTTGTGCATATTCTGGCAGATCAAAGATTTTGATGCAGAAAACACATGCAAAAACTGCCCTGTGTCGATATCACAAGTTGTCAGGAGGGTGTGCCCGAGGGGATGCATGTTTTTATGCACATGGGGAACAAGAACTTCGACAAATAAATGACAATGAAAAAGTATCAACATAGAAATTCATTATCATTGTGCTTTGAAGTATCTTGCTAGTTTCAACTATCAACAGACTCACATACCTTTGCAGGGTAAAGTTGTGCTGCCAAACTTAACTAATAAGAAGATTTTCGTGGGAGGCCTTCCACCTGCAATGGGATCTGGTAAACAGTC
This sequence comes from Azolla pinnata, assembly GCA_037176905.1. Classification (NCBI taxonomy): domain Eukaryota; kingdom Viridiplantae; phylum Streptophyta; class Polypodiopsida; order Salviniales; family Salviniaceae; genus Azolla; species Azolla pinnata. The sequence continues at coordinate 15,978 of JBBBWG010031064.1, read as the reverse complement.
TGATGTGTATGGAATTACAATAAACCCTGATTTATTGAGACTTAATTTGATTTTCTCAGATGAATTAAAAGAATTATTTGAAGGTCGATTTGGACCAGTATCAGAAGCTGCAGTCATGGGAAACCAGAGTGGTGGAAGGATCCAATCAAGAGGATTTGGATTTGTTACATTCAAAAATCAATCCTCTTGTGTTGAAGCAGTAAGACAACATTTCATAACTCTTTTTGGAAAAAGGGTGAGGTCTTAGCTGCTGCAACATGCACGTCATAACCATTTTGATGTTGAGCATCAATGTTTATTTCTAAGTAAACTAATCCCATTCCTGCAGGTAGAAATAAAAGCTGCAATGGAGTTTCCATCAAGAACAGATGAAGAACTCCTGGAAATGCATCTATCAAATTCCTCGATGAAAGAGGTCTCTGAACTAGGGCAAGATCAAACAAAAGTAAAACGGAAGAATCTGAATATAACACCAAATACTGCTTTGTGTAATAAGATAAGAAATACTAGTCCATTTTGGCTCTCTGCCTTCAAAAAATGGTTCCCTGTGTTCTTAAGAGGAGTTTTGCAGCGACAAGATAGTTATCCTCTCTCATCAGTAAAGGCAGATTTTAGGGCTACATGTGGTATGGAGCTAGATCATGTTTCAGTTGGTTATGCGAAACTCAGTGATTTTCTGCATACAATGCCCGATGTATGCAAAATGAAAATTGTTCCTGTTGGTAAAGGGCCTGCAACACATGTCATTTTACAACCATCTGACAACTTTGTACAAGAAACATCGCATCCTTCTAGAGTTTTGAACTCTTCTTTGGTGCATGAAGGAAGAACATATGCGATTGCAGCCGGGATGAATCCAGAAAATATGTCATCTGTGAAAGAGCCTTCAAGAATTCAAGTGGCTATCCCAGATTCTCTGAACACTGATGTTGACAGCACCAAAGAACAATTCATGGCTCGAAGCTTGATTAAGGGCAACAAGGAAGAGTTATATTCTCAGAAACTTGTGAAAAAAATGCCTCCCTCCACAAGTACAAGTCAGAACAACATACAGGATCTGGGAAAGGTCACCTACAAAAACCAGCAGCAACTACTGAAAGATCTCAGAAACTATTCTTTGTTTACATCCATGGATGGAGATGGTGACCGACAATACATTCCATCTGCAAAAACATTATGCACCAGTGTAGGCTTCGCCAGTGCATGGAAGCAGGCACACTATACAGGAAATATGATTAATTCTCACCAAACTGATCAGATTTTAACTCCAGAGCAGAACACCACATCTCTTTCAAGTAGGCATGACCTTGGATACAATATTATCTGCACAAATGCAACTCATGATCAACGTCCCCAAATGCAGTACCGATTGCCTGATCGATTCAATGTCTCTGAAATGGCATCTCTATTACCCCACTCTTCTATGCTACAAAAAAAGCTGGTGCCATCCTTGAATCCACATTCTCATGAAAATTCTTTTGGAGATCACTTGGAAGGATATGATCAATCGACAGGAAGGTTGGTGCAGGATTATGTACCACCTGATTCGTACAATCCATGGAACATGAATACATTTCAAGGATGCAAGAGCCTTATCCAACAGATGAACTTGATATATAACAGTCCAGAGGTAAATTCGAAATAAAACCCATCTTTTATTTTTATGTGTGAGAAAACTCAGTATGCATGAAGATTGCTTCTTTACTTTCAGGGGTCATCTAATAAAAGTACCCTTACATCTGATGTTTATATTGATTCTCCACCTGAATCAGTTGAGAAACCTACAATACCAAACAGGTGTGTACTTTGCTCCAATGAGACTGCCATATGGATTGCGTTGCCTTGTGCCCATAGAATCATGTGTTTTTCCTGTAAGGATATTTTGCAAAAGAAAAATCAAAGACTTAGACATTGCTTAATCTGCATTAGGGAAGCAGAGGATTGGATCGCACAGTGCTAATTAATGGAGGACACTGATGTAGTTGTTCGATACAAATTATCCTTAATGATCAAGGAAAAGCTGATGGGTAAGCGAGATGATTTTCATGGCGGACCAATCTATTGCGTGAGTTGAAGTTTATGTGATGCTTATGAAAGTTCTGAACGTGTTTATGTGAAAATTAACCATGAAAGGCAAACCTTTCATTGTTAATTTAAAGGTTTTTGAATTGACCATGAGTTCTTATACTACATTGAGCATCAAATGTCCAATTAGGGGGTAATACCACTGTCCACATTATATCCATGGATACGCCATATACAAACAGAGAGATATACGGTATTAATTTCTACTGAAATGCTTGGAGCGATTGCATGGGTTTCTAATGCTGTATTTTGCTGACAGGTGTTAGAAAGGTTGTATTCCCCAATGAAAGTCCAATGAAAAATCTCATAGAACAGTCCATTTTGAAAAAGAGAAACCACTTAAAGCCATTATTCCTATACAGAGCTTGCCAAAAACCAACGGAAACAAAGCTAACCAACACAAATCTCAGCCTCATGTTCAAGCTCCCCATTTTGTAAAAGAGAGGAGAGATGAGTAGTTATTCAAGCGTTTATGGCTGCAAGGAGCACATCAGGTCAGCTGAAACGCATACAAGAGAACAAATTCATTTGGCATTGGGTATACTAATAATTTGTGGAAGTTAGACTTTGGGTGCAGATCTCCTAATTTCTAAATAAATAATAAGTTGTTCGTTGAATGTCCAATCAATTGCTTATGCAGAAACACTGGTCAGTCATGCAAGTAATCACATTTGCTAATTACCCCCTTGTCTCTACTGACCTGTTGCGTAGACTTTTTATGGGTAAAATGTTATGTAATGTTGCAACTTGCAGGCCAAGGGGCTACCTATTAGACATTATAGGGGTGTTGGAAGATGGGGAAGAGCCCAAAGACACTAGTCTTATTACATTAGTTAGATCAAGGAAGTGAAAGGTTGGGGTGACGAACCAAGTTAACAGGAAGGAAAGAGGAAGAAATATTGGTGAATCGGGATAGATGGGAAAGACCAAGAAAAGAAATGGAAGGTGATGCGTTTTGCTTGACTGACACAGGTCTTAAATGGCGATATCAAACACTAGTCAAGGTGAACCAGAACAGATGAGAAAGACAAAAATTCATAATCACATGGAAGGTGATTAAAATGCAGATACAAGAATCAATATGATTGTTTCCTATACCAATAAGATGATTTAGATTGGTTATGACCATGAATTCTATGTTTTGATTTGATGGAGTCTTAGGTGTTTTTGCATTCATTTAAAAAAGGTAAACATCTTTAAAGTTACAAATATACACAATATATATAAAGTTGTTCAAGTTTTTACTCAGCTATATGTTTTGTTTTTCTTTTTTATAACTAAGTTGCAAAGATAATGTGAGATAAGTATGAGGTTTAACTATATGTTTGACCAACACCTTTAACAATCTTATTGTATAACGGTAAATACATAAAAAAATCAATATAGAAAAAAATGATCTACATGTACCATTAGTATGCTTATCTAGTTTATATGTATAGTATAAATTTTAATGTTAGACAAGAGATTATGCTCATTGCATTGATAGATGCACTATCATGCACCTAAACTACGAAAGCATTATAGCCAATTTTAACAGAAATACCACCAACTAAGGACTTTGGGAAGACGTATAAGTATGAGTATAGATAATCATGTAATAAGAATCAACTACATGTCGTTAAGTTGAGCTCATTATATACCATAGGTGCCGACAAGCCTTGCATCACAACACGTCTTCAATTTACAAACAAAATAAAAGTTCTTTGTCCATCTGATAACAGAGACAATAAATTTACATAAGATCAATGTCCAGATAGCTCGAGGCTGCTAAAGTTTGAGAATAAGACAAGCTCTCACAGTCCTCTCAATTATCATTTTCTATTGTCTCTGGTTCGCAGCTATTGCCACAGCATTAGTACTAGAGTGTGTACTGATGCCTTTTGTTTGATTTGTTTGAGTATTGAGGATCTATCGTGGATCTTTATGCTCGATACAGGACAAGAACACCAGTAAAACAAGGTTCCATAATTCCTTTGATTCTCTAGCTTTTTCCATGATCTTTTTTGGGCCTGTGATGTTTCTCATGTGTTCGCCCGTTTATCCAGTGTGTTGTATGAACCTTATCCACTTTGCTGATTCACACCCCTTTATCTTGTTTTGAAGTGGTGTTCTTTCATTGGGAACTTAAGGAGAGGACCTACATCGTGCATACATCGGGGGAACTCAAAAATTTGGGAGGATACATTTTAGCAGGAAAAGAGGAGCATTACATGCATGTTATGATATATGTTGGGGGACCACCTCACCAAAGGGGGAAATACATAGCGAGAAAGGAATGAGGACGTGAAGAGCGTGCTTGAATCGAGGGTCGACGATGAAAGAGCTTTTAAAAGAGGGTGAAGATCCTTTTCAGGAATACGATCTAGTTAGGGAAGCCGATTAGATTATTATAAAAGCAAATGCGATGAGATCGAAGGCTTCTCATCTCTTTTATTTCTCTATTCGATATAACCTCGACTACTGTAGTACTCATTAGAGCTTCCATCGGCGAAGCGCGTCTTCCCTTTGATCACACAAGGTACACATTTTGTGGGTTCCACAAGAGCTACAAATGCCTTTGGGGTTTGGTAGGGCTAGTTTTGTTGACGATGGCTCCAAGCACATGCCTCAGATTGGGAGGAGAATTAAGCGTACAAACTCACCCCCAACTATGCATTACGGGCAGATCTCACGTCCGCATATCTCTCAATCGATTGCCAATCAATAATTTTAAGAAGTGTGGCGCCGAAATCGTTATCATACAAACGGAAACACAATTATAAAACTTGTATATATATGTATCGATAAAACTTGTATATATGTATGTATATATGTATCTATAAATCTCTAGATATATCATTGGATAGGAACTTGACTATGGAGATGGAGATGGGCTTCCAAGTTACTTGGCATGGTGCTCCAATAATTTAGTTCGTTTGATGATGACAAACTCCGCATCTTGTCTGCTTGATGTAGATTATTTGTGATCTTGTCATCTAGTTGGCACAATCGACGCCCCCATTTGTCAACACCTTTGAACGAAGAACTCAGATCGCCAAGCTCAGATATATGCCCGATATAGATATTTTATATTCTAGTTGGCCACACTATTCACATGTTATTTCCCCAACAATGCCGATCACATTAACCCATAGAATAGCATAAGTATCCATCGCTCAAATGCCATTGCAACGAAGTCTAATTACTTTGTTATCACATTGCGTATTCTCAGGGTTTAGTCTTCAAAACATTAATTAATCTTGAGAGAAGCATGAGAATGGCTACAGAAAAATTGTTTTGCGCCTGGTTCATAAGGCACTACCATTGGTCACTGGTCATATTTTACTACGTTCTCGTCACTATGAGTCAGGTGATGCTATAGAAAGTGCTCAGTAATCTACGGATATTTGTTAAGGATTGAAAATTTACTGTAAACATACGTTGCAGTGACAGCTAAGCAACTTACAAATTAATTAAGTAGTGGGCACATTTTGACTAATCACCCTTAAGTTTGCACACAATGGTTATACTTTATATGCTTTTATATTATGAACCATTCCTGTGAATCGGAAGGGTTAACGGTTAACCCTACTTGTACCTAATCACTATTGATGATTTTCATAATTAGCGACTTCTATCTTTTGTTGCAGATTTACCATCGTATAAGATTATACATCAGTCTATGGATGGTATCAGAACAAATAGGCTTGAGAGATCTAACCATTCGGCAAGTTGCAATCGCTTCGAGACTCACTATGGGTACATCAATGTCGACCTCATAAAGAAGGTGGTTAGATCTCAAGCTAAATTCAACAAGTACCTTATGCAATAATAAGCAAGTGATGCGACGCTTGTTGAAACGTCGGTTGGATGACCGACAAATTATAAGATTATAACACCAATGAAAGGATCAATCAAACATTGGAGACAAAGATTAAACATTATAACACCAATGAAAGGATGCTTTGATTAGAAAAAAGAAAAAACAAAAACTTGAGAGATGGCTTTGGCGGTTTCTAACGTGGATGTTGAGAGTGGTCCCGATTTTCGGCCGAAAGATGATGGCAGGACTCCAAACACGATGACAAAAGCACCGAGGAAGAAAAGAAGGTAGAAATTGTCGCAACGATTCGAGCGAGAACTTGCTCACGGACATTCCAGGTAGTTTCCGCCAGACTTAGAAGATGGTTGAAAGCCGTTCAAATTGGCTGGTAGTAAAGAGAGAATCTTGACTTTTTACTTGTAGCTTTGGACCAGTCCATGTCGTGCGTCGCGGGGGCAACTCCACACACCATTTCTGAATCCATGCAACTACTGTTTATATGAGTGGACATGGCTATGGAATCAGAAGGAATGCACTTTTTCATTGCAAGTGTTCTTGTTAAAGAAAAGCATTAGAAAGTCTTGAGAAAGTCTTATGAGTTTACAAAAGTCTTCCACATGCATGCCATGCCTCATGAGGCAATGCATCAGGCGATCCATTGTCCTTATCAGGCAGGGCCCTAGCTGGGGAACAACCTTGATTTGTATATCACCAATTGTGGAAACCTAACTTGATTTGCTATCATGTCAGTCATAGAAGAAGTAGCCAACAGTGGACATCGATTCTACATGTATAAATTTAGAGTGCTTGAAATGTCAATATGGTGTGGTTTCTCCCCCCCCCCCCCTTTTATCAGGCAGTTGAGGAAGCGGTCGATGGAAACAACATGAGGGTTCTCTCATTAGTAGCTGACTCTTATTTAAAACTCGAGTTATAACTTTCGTAATGTATATCAAAGAGATTACAAGTATTTATACATGAGATTGCGATTGTGCGATGAGATAGCACTTGCTTTCCACGATAAATAGAGGCGTGTATTAAACCAACACCTTAAAAAACTAATGCCCGTTAACTAAAGGAGCTGATTCGGACGGGGAAAACATATATCGTTGCGATGAGCCAGATCTGAGGCTAGTTAGGGTCGATTTGTTTCCAAAGGCTAGAAACGAATCAATGCGATTATATACATATATCGTGCGAATCAGCTAGCTCCCTTGTCCACACACTCCTCAAATCTCTAGTATATATATATATATATATATATAACATGTGAGATTGATCAATAAACTAGAGATTTGAGGAGTGTGTGGACAGGGGAGCTAGCTGATTCGCACGATTAACACATATTTATGTAAGTTTCTGGAGGCAGGTCAGGCATAGTTTGATTGGGCATAATATCTAGGACTGGTATCAATGAGCTTGTCATGGGTTCGAGGGAACTGTGACGGCTTGATGCGGCCTACTGCTTGCGCCTTTCAGATGAACAGCTCTCGGTCTCAGAGAACAGGTCTATCCCAGAACAAGGGGGGGTGGTTCAGAGTACATTGTCGTAGTAAGCAGAAACCGTCAGTTTGCCAATAATGGACAGAGGACCGATTCTAGATCTCTCGCTCGATACAGACATGCATGCATGCATGCATGAGAGTTTGCTGAAATCTGCATGTACAGATACAGACATGAGTCTGTTGAATTCTGCATATACAGATCCAGACATGCATGCATGCATGAGAGTATGTTGAAATCTATCCAGACATGCATGCATGCATGCATGAGAGTGTGTTGAAATCTGCATATACAGATCCAGACATGCATGCATGCATGCATACATACATACATACATGCCTGCCCGCTAACATGCCCAGCACACATACATACATGCATGCATCCATGCATACATCCATCCATGCATACATCCATCCATGCATACATACATGCATATGAAGCAGAAGGCAGAAGGGAATTGACTTGAAGTCCAGAAATAATAATAGAACGCGCTTTTAGAAAAACCCCGGTCAAGACGAACTCGTTTCAAAAAACATTAAGACATAAAAAACAAAATCCGAAAAAGGTTTTATCGTGTGTACATATATTATAGATATTATCCAAAAAAACAAAAGGCAAAATCTAGAACAGATCTGGTGTTAGAAAAAGTTTTCATTATATATCAGAAAACATTAGGAGAGCACCGCTTCCCAGATTCGTTAATCACATTGGAATGCCTAGAAAAATTAGAAAAATGCGTACTCGCATCTAGTTCTCTCTCACCATAAATTAATGCCCGATTCAGTTGATTAACTCGAAAGTTTACATCAGATTCTGAGATTGTTAACTCCTGTTGATCGAATCCAATCAAGGGATCTAATTAGTGCACAAAACGGTTTGATAAGCTGAGCGATTTAAGCGTCTGCCTTTCGAGCTTCTAGGGGGGGGTGTATGCAGTTGAGCTCAACGATTAATCGATTTGCTGCTCATTAATTAGTTGCGCGTTAATTTTTAGAACGAGGGCATCGATTCGTAAATCTTTGATTTTAGTAGGCGATAAGATGTGATTTTATAATCTTGTTTTCCTTGTGATTCTCCTTTAACTCGGAAATTTGTAAAGTTTAAGTAGGCATTCAAAACATCATTAAGAAATTGATTAACAATTTTTAGGGGCAAAGGGATATTCGGGCATTTTTAATTAGAAGAAATGGGGAAGTGGATAAAAAACACAGAGAAAAGCAAAGCAAATTGGAGCCGGGAAAAGTCAACAGACGAGGGAAAGAGGGAAAAGAACGCTCCGAACACAAGCTCAAGCGATTTTGGATAAATAGCCAGCTTTGATCCTCCCTGATTACTCATCCATAAGCACGTAATTTAGCCATGATTAGCGCCCGCTTTGGTGCGATTAAGCACGGCCGCCTGTGGTTAGCCGCTTGGGCGTTCGATCCTGCAGAACCGGACCTGATCAAGCTGTCGTTGTTAGCGAGCTGCTGATCAAGTGAACCGATCCATCCATTAATCAAGCTAGCCGGTAATCCATCCATCAATCAATCGATCCATTGATCAATTAATCAAGCCAAGCGATCATCCGATCGATCCATCAGGCAAGCAAGCAGGCCAGTAACCAATCAATCAGTCAAGCCGGTAATCAATCACTTAAGCTGCTAATCAATCAACTAATCAAGCAAAACAATCAGGCGATCAAGCAATCCAGCAAGCCAGCAAGCCGGTAATCAATTGATTAAGCTGGTATTCAATCAATTAAACTAGTGATCAAATCAATAAATTAAGCGAAGCAATCAAGTGATCAACCAATCGAGCGAGCGAGGCAGTAATCAATCAATCAGGCCGGTAATCAATCAATTAAGCTGCTAATCAAAATCAATTCATCAAGCAAAGCAATGAAGTGCTAAGCCAATCAAGCAAGCAAGCGAGCCGGTAATCAATCGATTAAACAAGCCAGTAATCAATCGATTAAACAAACAAAGCAATCCAGAAATCAAGAAATCAAGCAAGCAAGCCGGTAATCAATCAATCAAGCAAAGCAATCAACTGATCAATCAATCAATCAATCAATCAAGCAAGCAAGCAAGCCAGTAATCGATCGATCGATCGATCGAGCGATCAATCAATCAATCAAGCCAGTAATCAATCAATCACTCGATCGATCGAGATAAAGCCAGTGATCATTCGATTTCGATCCATCGGCCCATCATCGATCCAGCCGGGATTTGGCAAGAGAAAGTCTTTGATGAGGCTGCACAGCTTATTGATGATCTGGATGCTACCATCGCAGCTGCTGTACCCCTTCAACATCACCATAGCCGCGCTGCTATGGCGCTTTGTCATCGCTTGCCCCGTGTCCCAGATGTTCACGCAGCTGGCGAGCTTCTTCGACTCTGCAGCAGCCGCAAGAACTGAATCGGCGCTCCCCATCCCTCCAGCGAATCACTGCCTGCTCGCCTTCCTCGTCCTGCTCCTCAGCCCCTTGCTCCTCATCATCAGCAGCAGCCGCAAGGTCTCTGCAACAAGAGCCGGCCATAGCCGGAGCCCGGCAGGTAATCGCCAGGCGGCTGCATCTACTCCTGCTTTTCACGCTCGTAGTGCGCCTGATTATACCGCAGTTCCTGATCAAACGGATCGTGGGCACGAGTACGACTATGTGGATGCCTATGACTTGGGCATAGATCTGAAAACCCCGCGTCCTGTGCAATTTAGCATGTGTGGAGCTTATCAAGAACCCTCTAGATACGAAGACGGCGGCGTGGTTCATCAAGGCCATGGATTGAGGGGCGCTTCCGCGCCAGATCAGGGCGGCGGCACGAGAGAAGGGCGGCGGAAAGGAGGAGAAGAAGTGGAAGAAGACGAGGATTCAGAAGCATACAGCGATTGCGCCGAGATCTGGGGGGCGGGGGATCATCATCCCGCAGCGCGCGGACCAAAATTTACATCACAAGCTGACGAGGCAGCAGCAGCAGCAGCAGCAGCAGCTGCGGCAGAGGAATCGATGGCTGAGGAGGTCGTCAGAATGTGGGCGGCGCCGGCCACGCCTTCTTCATCATCTTCTGCAGCGTTTTCTTCTTCCTCCTCCTTCTCCTCGACTTCTGCTGCGGCGGCGGCGGCTATGGCGGGGGGGGCTGCAAGCTTGCCATCGGCGGATCCACGGGCGAGCTACGTGAAGGGCACGAAACGCGGCCTGCAGATTCAAGTGGAAGGGTTGGATTATATGGGGCCCGGAGGCGATGGTGGAGGAGGAGAGGAGGGGGAGGAAGGATCGTCCGTGAGTACCTGCAGCAGCTGCCGGCAGCTGATGACGGCGGCGATGGCGGCGGAGGCCTGCGTGGACGGCGTGACGCACATCCTGCTATTCTGGCGCAGCCAGTCGGATTGGCCCGTGCGCAGCAGCGGCGGCGCGGCGGCGGCGGCGGCGGCGGCGGCGGAGGGAGGAGGAGAAGGGGGAGGCGGCGGCGGCGGCGGATCAGAAGAAGGAGAGAAAGCGGAGGAAGAGAATGAGGCGGGGGACTATATCAGTGCAGCGATGGGGCCCGCTAAGTATGAGCAGCAGCAGCAGCAAGAGCAGCAGCAGCAGCAAGAGCAGCAGCAAGAGCAGCAAGAGCAGCAGCAGCAGCAAGAGCAGCAGCAAGAGCAGATGAGCGGAGAA
>JBBBWG010031053.1:28684-45055 GCA_037176905.1 Azolla pinnata | reverse complement strand
CTTCCGCACTAGCAAACGGACCCAACAATCTGCCGTAGCCAAAGTGCCAATACTTTCTAAACAAGGACTCATACACAAATCGAGTAATCATTGATGTTAACATCACACCAACATTATTAGAACAAGTTCGTCTTGTCCTTTATACCATGCCTCGATGATGATTTCGTTCCGAAAGTTCACGACGTTGCCTCGTAGCAAAAGCTACTGCCGATGATCATCACTGCTTACGGCATGCATACCATCCCCTGATTCTCAATCAATATATACATACCGAAGGATCTGCAATCACAGAAATCAAAGCCCGAAGCAAACAAATCATGGACCCAAGGATCTGGAAATCCTTGTCGGGTAGCTAGCCACAGGTGCATGGCCAGGGCAAAAAGGAGAGGCTTCTTCTAACAACAGATGGATGACGGATGGGCCTGAAGAGAGCCCCTAAAGAGAGCCCATCCACCGTTCCACCGCTTTGTCGCACCTGAAGGAAACAATTATGCCGAGTCCATACAGACATCTCAAATGATCATATGATGTGACATTACCGTCGACATGTCCCGGGTTCCACCAACAGATAATGGCCCCTCATAGAGATTGCCATTTCATCTGAGATTCTCATCTGCAAATGTCATCAGCTCCATGAAGATAAAAAGAGAAAAAGCGAATAACAAGAGCTGTCAGACATATCCTCATCCTCTCGCTCAATATGTATGGCCTCTCAAGCATCGGAAATGACACCTTTTCCTTTCAAGAAAGGTTATATATACCCCACAACCAGAATAACGGATCCATGATTAATACATTATGAGCCGCAAATTACACCATATATGTTGGTTGGATAGTTGTTAATAAGAAGAGAGAAAACAAAAAAGTACCTGCATGAATGAGCCGGGTAACCCCAAAGAATTGAATCCACAGAGGCCGCGCATAGATATATTTATTTGTGAATGTATGGTTGTATCTGATAAAGAAGAAACCATAGTAACAGACATGCTGAGTTGGTTGCCTGAACCGCTAAACAGGAATTATCATCTTCCAGGTTAGATGGGATGAGGTACACACAAATATGTGCAAAACAAGTAGCCCATCATCCCAAAGAACAAGCTATCCTGAACAATTTTGGTCCTGTTCACTGGATGTGGGCATACAAAAAATGTACATGTTTTGGGCACTGGAAGCAAAAATCCCCTTTTGGGTTGAGGACTTAGGGTTGGGGTCAGTATTTGGACAGATGAGGTAGACATGATATGTGCGGAACAAGATGCCAATCCTAGAAGAACAACCCATTTTGGACATTTCAGACATGATTTGCCAGATGTGGGAGAAAATAAATGTACATGCTTCAGACGTTGGAAGCAAAGATTCTGTTTAGAGTTTTAGAGGGTTGGGCTGTAGAATTCCCCTTCACCTTTGAAAGCCCTGTTGTTGGGAGGAGAGGGCATAGAGCATTCTGCGGATTTCTGAGAAGTTGGGGCGAATGGCCGGGTCTTTGTGCCAGCACTTTTCAATGATTAACTTTAGAGGGATGAAGCAATCGGGCGGGATTTGAGGGCGCAGCCCATGCATTACCACGCCAACTGCTGCTTGCACCGGGTTGTAATCCCCATATGGCATCTTGCAAGTCACCAACTCCCACAATAGAATGCCAAAGCTATACACATCGCTCTTAAAGCTGAAGGATCCACCTTCCTTTCCAAACTCCACCCCACACACCTACACATCATCACCACCATCATCAGCATCATCATTATCCTGTTTCCTTAACTACGCTGGAAAAACGTGCATGATCGATCAGATACCCCTCCATATGTTTAACATTTAAATAGATTCATAGATAAGAAATGCCTTAGTTTTAAGTTGAAAAGAGTTTGCCAAAATGGCTCCAATGCACACCAACAATGGGTAGCACATGCTTCCCCCCATCTCTAACGCCAATCAGCCCTATGGTTGCATGTTTTGGGCACTATAAACTATCTAAATCGTTGTTCTATTAAAACAGATCCAAAACTCGATGTGAGCTCATCGACAAAACTTCCTTCCTGGATGTAGCACTTACACCATGGCTATCGAGATTGTATCAGCATGGACAAAGCTACAGCTTGATGCCTTGATCCATACTACCTAGAGCTTCTAACCTCAACCTCCTTCCAATGGTCGCCTGCTTACAAGCCTTATCATTACATGTTGGTTAGCCAACTTGTATGCACATGTCCTAAGCGGAACTTCTTAATGTTGGCATGTTTTACAGCCATGTCATTGATGGTTATTTTCTTTTTGCCTCTCTGATCGCAACCATCTGATAATGAAAATGAAGTTAGGCCAATCTGTTTTGGGGAAATCAATTTCATGCTTGTGGACATCCTTGAAGGCCTGTGGTTTGAAGTTTCATCTCAGTCTAGACTACCTGAAATCATAAGCATAAAATGGTGGAAAACTCCACACATCCAGATTCTATTGTTAAGTATATAGCAAAGGTCATCCATCACATACAATGGGGGCAGTATAGGCAGACAGATTCATGAACAACATATGCGATTCAATAATCAAAACAATGGAGAAACAATGAACTGAATCAAATAAGATATATAGTAGGAATTAAATTATGCACTCTTGCGAAAGCAAAACCATCACTAACCTCGGGCGCCATCCATCGATAGGTTCCTGAAATGTCAGCGCTATTTTCGACCTTCTCATTGGCTAGCCTGGCCACACCAAGATCTCCAATCACAGCATTACCTTCTTCATCCAAGAATACATTGGCCGTCTTCAAATCCCTGCATGCATCAGCACCTACCATGTTCAATATTAGACTTCAACGCCTCAAACACGCAAACAACTGGGTATAGTCCGAGAATTCTGGAAGAGTGGGAAGAAGCAGATAATATTCTGGCAATCCGACCACAAGCAGTGTCCATTTCAATGGCATTGACACATAGATACGTACATACAAGATCACAGACATTGCGTACATAGTCAGAGACATAGATACACATACATCTACATGATGCCTCTGGAACGCAAGCATCCATATATACATACACAAACACACATACGTAGACAAGGGCATAGATATACATACATATGCATGATGCCTTTGGAATGCAAGAACTCCATGCCCCGGGCGATATCTTCGGCTATTCTGAGTATCTCTCTCAACTTGAGATGATTCCGTTGCATCAAGTACTTCTGCAGCGACCCGCCCTCCATGAACTTGGTCACAATCCACAGTTCCTCGCCCTTGGACGAGACCACCACCAAGACCCCATAGAGCTTTAGCACGTTCTTATGGACACACGACATGAGGCTCAGCACCTCCCTTCGGAACGCCCGCTCTGAATCGCTCCCTTTGCCACAGCTCTTCAACTGCTTGATGGCCACCTTGACGCCCTTGTACAGACCCTTGTACACGACGCTGGAGGCGCCCTCGCCGATGCGCTCCTGGATGGTGATGTCTTTGAGCTCTAGGCGGTAGCTGTCGACCAGCCTTCGTGCCTTCTCTGCGAGGCCCTTCTTCCCGCCGAACAAGATGCAGCAGAGCGATGGCGGCTCGGCGCCCATATGGTGAAGGAAGGAAGGAAGGAAGGAAGGAAGGAAGGAAGGAAACGGCTGATGAGCAAGTTAGGGTTTCGATCGATCGCTGCACAGGGGAATCCAAAAGGAACCACAAAGGAAGAGGCGCAGGAGGGAAGGGAGAAAGGGATGGAGGTCCTGTTTTAGGGTTTTCGAGGATGGAGAGGCCCTGTTTTAGGGTTTCCGAGGATTGAGAGGTCCGGATTAGGGTTTCCGAGGATCGAGAGCTGCAGAAAATGGAGGAATTTCTAGGGTTTGCGACAGAGGAAGGACGGGGAAGACGGAAGGGAAGCGGAGCCAATTTTATAATAAACAAGAAATTCCCGCCCCCAAAAAACAATAAAAGCCCGGGAAAACGACAAAAAAGGGGCCCGCGCGATGACGTGGCGCCACGTCAGCCGGCACCTGCCACGTGGAGGTCTCTCCCGCGCTTTTTTCCTCTCTCTCTCTCTTCCCTTTTGTTTTTTTTCCCCTTGTTTTTTTGTTTTTTCTTTTTCTAATGAAGATGAGCTCAGAAGAAGAAGCCAGATGATGATCAAGAAAAGCTCAAAGAAGTGGATGATGATAAAAAAAAATCTCAGAAGAAACAGATGATCAAAACAAAGCTCGGAAGAAGCAGATGATCAAAACAAAGCTCGGAAGAAGCAGATGATCAAAACAAAGCTCGGAGGAAGAAGCAGACGGTCAAAACAGAGCTCAGAAAGAAGATGAGGCTCCGAAGATGAGCTCAGAGACGCAGCCGTGGAGAGAGAGGTCAGACCGCGATGCACCAAACGCATGTGACGATATAAATCCTTCTTCTTCGGCTCGGTGCCATTTTCAAGTCGTGGCTTTTTCCAATCTGTATTCCCATCGGGGCCAACAAGAAGACGCTGTTGCTAACTACGTGTCCGAACCTCGCTGTTTATGGGCATCGTTTTCGCCCATGTGTCTCTTTTCTCTATTATCCCAGAAACGTGCGCACCTATGCGACGCCTGTGATCATGGATCGATCTATCCTCTGGAGCCAGCATCGCAGTGTTTCAGGATCGGCGCTGGGTACCCAACAGCATCTGTTGGCTCTGTTCCGAGAGGTACGGCTCAAGACTGCCCCTGCACATGATCCTTTTCCTCGCGCTTCTCCGTCAACAAACGATCGATCGATCGATCGATCGGTTGTGCATGTGTGGCAAGGAGCTCCTCCCGGCAACTTTTTTCCCGCTCCCCACAGCGAACAATCGTCATCTTTGACCTCATTTCCACCACGTGCATTCATGGCCTACCCCAACTAAGCCCCTCCCCACAGCCGTTCGATTACAAACATGAGCTCATTAATGATCGCTTCAAGCTGTTCATCAAGGCCGATCGGCCCCAAGGAGAATATTGCATATACATTTCTTGGGGCCAATGGCTTCATCTTCATCGGACAAGACCACTACTGCTAACCACTAAATGTGGCATAACTTCGAGCAAGCAGATACAGATCGGCTCCGCTCGCTGGCCATCCATTCGTGATGAGCACGCATGTCGCACGCAAATCTTTGCATTCTACGAGCAGCAGTTCGACAGGCAGTGCATCGCATCAAGAGATATATTACTGAAGAATCAGGAGCTGATCCGTGTGGGCCAACGTCGGTCATTCGCTTCATCAGAGTCGGTTATAGGCTTCCAGTATCATTTTGGCTTGTACAAAGGCGGTGCTCGTTCCTCCACCGAGTCAATTATTAAAGAATGACAGTTGTGTACTGTGATATAGTTATCATAAGGTCTTGTTAGCTCCTCAGGCAACAGCAAAGGGAAGGAGACCTTTCTAGGCTCTGGCTTCTAAAAGGTCAGCCTGTGTTTTCTATGTTGGCCCTTCGGCGCTTTGAGAGGCCACTGGCTCTCGTGGCAATAACATGTGTTATCGCATCGTGCCATGGAAGCACCCACATCAGGGTGAAGCATATCCAAAGTATTGTACGTGTATCGTGTCACGAAGCATATCAAGATGAAGAAGCCCCATCCATCATCATCAAGATAGTCATCTCCACTACTTTGGAGAGATTTTCTCTCAGGCGATTACAAAATGTCTATACACAGACAACGGCATCGCCAACAACCGACTACCCACAAATAAGACATATGGAATGCTGGTAGGATTGGAAGCTCAAGCCCAATCGAAAAAGGCAGGGAGGCATGTGATGGAAGTCCCATGTCCGAGTATGTCAGGCATCCACAATTCCCCTGCTCTGTATCTGGTTACAGTGGAAAAACACAAACAAACAAAAAAATTGCTTCAACACATACCGACATCTGTATATACAATTATCCACTTCAATGCAAATATATATATATATCCAGATCTCGATCAACTTTGTAGTCATCCGACAGAATAAGAGCTTGAAATAGTCACAATGGCAACTTACCTGTATGTAGTCAACCTGCCCTTCACGATGCCGAAGAGCTGAAGATGTTGTATAATACAAACCAATCACATACTCACACGCGATCTATCCCATTAGTTTTGTCAGAGAGCAAGCACGTGGCGCAACCTTGCACAAAAACGCCGGTCATGAACATCTCATAAAGCATTCTTGCATCAAAGGATTGTTACTCACCGAAGAGAGGATTTCAGGCCCATACTCTCCACTGTCGAGCTGACCAAGTTCAATGTACTCGAGCGCGCTCCATTAACCTGCGCAAATGCATCGAACCTCGCCGCTTTCTCCAAGGCGATGAACTCGAAACCTCTCCCCCATTAGTTGTTGGCTTGCTCAGCCTTTGATTCTTGAACTATTCAAAAGAAAAAAAAACAATGAACACTTTAGTTAGGCACACACACACAAAAGGACATGCTAGCATCAACAATACCTTTGATCCTGGTATTAGCATTCAGATTATTTCTCTGATTCATGTGTGCAAACATGCATTTTCAAGAAAACTCCGCTCAATTCATCTGGCTTCTATGACCATTAATTAGTGTTTTCTGGTATAATGTTACATTTTTTTGCTGCCACTTTGCCATTGTTCATCAACCCCGAATACTGTACACAGTTCTCTCTGATTTTCTTCAGAGGCAAAGCAAAACATTCAGTATTTCACTAAGGTGGCAGGAATCTTTGTATGAAATAGTATAGTATATATCAAAAGTTGTTTCATTCTTGGCACTATTTTAACTGTGGCACATTCTTAATTCCACCCTGCGAAGGCAATTCATTTTGGAAGAAACTGATATAATTCTGTTTAGGTTCTAGGATTGCCCAAACATTGGCCGCCCCCAAGAGTCTCAATATGCCGATAATGGTCTCCGCTCGATGAGTTCCAATTCTACTTTATCTTCGGGCCTTAATGTAATCATTGGCTTTGGTTTGGCCATCTGCACACCATCTGGCAGTGACACCTTAAACTTCCGAACAGTGATGCAGAGCACCTAGCAAGCGCAAAACCATCAAATAGTAAGCTGTGAAAATCACGATATCCTTTCCACAAGTTTGCCTGATGCTAAATGCAACAAGATACAGTGTTCATAAAAGACTGTTGCAGGCATTAAAAGATCATTTCTTTCAGCAATAATATGGTTTGAGATTTTCTTTACCAAGCATGCCTCCATCATAGCAAATCCCATGCCAATACATGTCCTTGGACCACCTCCAAAAGGCCAATAGCTAGGGTTTTCAAAGGGTTTGCTGACTGATTTTCCTTTGAGCCACCTGGAAGGATTGAACTCCAATGGCCTACAGAGGAGAGAATCATGTGATTTCCCATCAATATAATGGTGTAGTAATCGGGAAATATACTAAACTCAAGGATAGCCTTACCTCTCCCAATATAAGGGATCTCGATGTAACAAATATATGGCTATGAGAACACTCGTCCCTTTAGGAACTTCCCATGGCCCAAGTGATGTGTCCAAATTTGCACATCGCCCTATAATGTAGGCCGGTGGCATCAAGCGCATAGTTTCTAGAACAAATGCTTCAGTATATCTGCCAGAGCACAATTCGGTTGTTATCATCTGATTTGTTTTTGCTATTAGCATACTTAATATTTTGAATCAAGTCGACCAAGATAAGAACATAGTTTTGCCAACTTAACGGTAAGTTTGCTATGTCAGTGTGACAAGGCATTCTTTCACCAACAACATTCTCCATTTCCATGTACAGTTTGTCTTGCAGCTGAGGATACACAGCTAGCATTTGCATACACCATGCTAATAGAATGGCAGACGTCTCTTGGCCCTATTGTTGGGAAGCATAGAAAATCCATTTCCCTTAGTAAAACAAAACATGCTGAGAGAAAATGCTCTGTTTCTGGAACCACTAGTGGAGTTATGATACCCTTCTTGCATTACAACAAGTAAACTATAGAAAGAAGGAAAGATATATTGACACACCTTCATAAGTGATTAGGGTTTATCCATGAGACAAAAAAATACAATAAGGTGGAGTATATGCACCCATCCACAGTACAACAAACATAAAGGAGTGGTATTATGAAAAAGCAAATGAGCTCAAATAAATGATCTGAACATGCTATAAAAAAATAAGAATCATAATATGGAAACCTTATGTCCATCCAGCCAAGAAAAAAGTGGACTGTCTGATGAAAACAAAATTTTCAAAGCATATAAATTTTCTACTGACGAAAACAAAGCAAAACGCATACCATATTCAAAGCAAAACCACCATGTGATGGAAAACAAAGTGTTACCATATTGTGGTTTAGTACATACAGCAACTAGCATGGTCATCAGCTCGTCACGTAAATGTTGATCGCTCATGGTTGAATGGTCATCGTCTTTGGCCTGTTGACATTCAACTTCATCTTTAAA
The DNA here is from genome assembly GCA_037176905.1 of Azolla pinnata. Taxonomy (NCBI): domain Eukaryota; kingdom Viridiplantae; phylum Streptophyta; class Polypodiopsida; order Salviniales; family Salviniaceae; genus Azolla; species Azolla pinnata. The sequence continues at coordinate 36,699 of JBBBWG010031053.1, read as the reverse complement.
AACACATTCATTTGCACTATTTCAAATCTCTGACACAAAAAAAGACAGTTTGTTTAGAGGCTTTTACCACTAGGAAACAGGAAACGTAGAATTACTTTTTAACAGAAATTAATGCTTAGCTTTGATGGAAAGATAAGAATTAAGCATTACCAATAGCAACTGTGTAAGGAGGTCTTGAAATTTTAGAGTAGGAAGGCCATCAGAAGCTACGGAAGCTCTTCTTTCTTGGATAACACTATATACAACACTATCCAATTTCTTTATGGCCATGTTAAATGCTACATTCTCAGGTGTTGGAACCCATTCGGGCACTGCAACAACAAAAAATTCCACATGTTATTCCTTTGCTGCATAATGTTTGTAGCACTCACTCAATCCATGGATAAAAAGAAAAATACATCAGTTTTGAGACAATCCCAGGGTATGGATCAGAGTATAAATGCAATACCAATATTCGAATGGCATCAATTCATTGAAGCAAAAACCGCCAAACAGTAAATAGTTGAAATAGCATTGATGTTGGAAGTGCACTGGGCATACTCAAGATGAGGATTGCCCTTTTAACAGTTTTCAAATTTCTTTGGTAGTTCTCTATTTACATGCTTAGGACTGGATACACCTGACAAAAGGACTTTCCTGATTTGTGATTTTAAACGGTCCCTTTTCAAACGATTATCTTAAGCTTGCAAGTGATTTAAGTTTGGAGCATGGAGGTGTAAAGGGATTCTATATAAAGCCAATGTTCATGGGAAGCATTGCAAATTTGGATAAGCACATTAAACATTGACACGAATAAAACCAACCTATAAACATGGAAGTTGCACGTCTCGTGAATGACTCGAATGCAGTTGTGATAGCTTGGACGACTTCATTGAAAGCATGCGTCCCTGATGCCCCTCCGAAGAGAGTCTTAATGACGATTTGCATGGTCAAACTGTTAAAGTCACTATAGACATCTCTAATGCAACTTTTCTGCCATTTTTCCTTCACGAACGAGGTTGTTATATCTACCATCGCCTGGATTCGAACTCAAGACCAGCCAAAGATATTCAGATACATCCACACAAAATATTTCCTGCTTACAAAATGTGGATCTATCTTGTAAAATCGTTAGCACGCAATACATATGCTATGTACTTCTAAAGTATTTGACCTTAATTTTTTTTTTAATTTACAATGCATATTTGACATAAATTATTTAAATACATTAAAAACTTTTGACAATTAAATTGATTATAATAGGTAGTTGTACTGACATAAGATGATTTCATCTACCTATTTCATACAATTTTCACATAAAAAGCTTCATTCCATATAGGAATCATGCGCAAACATTCTCCAAATGAGTTTATTTTAGAAGAAAGGTTTCAGCTCAAAGAGTTTTTTTAACCATATCGATACCTTTATTGATAGCATTTAATACTTGTTGAATACATAGGATGTTTGGAGTACGAAAAGACATATTGAATTTATGGAACAGTTTTGCAATTGCAGTTTGGAGTGTGTTAAATGCTTCCGAGTATTCTTAAACATTTTATAAGTATGGTGTGAATAAACAACAACAAACCAATAACAATTGGCAACCTGCGCATACGTATCCACAATACTTTTGCGGAAAGCGGGGTTGCAAAGGCGTCTCTGTCTTAGCCATATATCTCCATCACTAACTAGGAGACCATTTCCGGTAAGGCTGCTCCCAGGGAAAAATGCCGTACCTTTCTGGAAAAGAGTCGAAGAGAAATCATAATGAGACATTCGCCAATCTCTTAGTGAGAAAAATCTCAGAATACTTGTTTTTAGCATCATCTACATAATCTATGTCAATAACGCTGTGCCATTTTGGAAGAATTATGGTGAGAATGAAAGAAAAACCATAGTGAAAACATTACTCGATCTCTTAATGAGAAAAAACTCAGCCAGAAAATCTATGTCAACAACGCTGTGCCATCCTGGAAGAGGATCAAAAAAATCATGGAGACATGTAATTCGTTGATCTCCTAGCGAGAAAAAAAGCCAAAGTAAATATGTTAAGCATCGGTCAGAAAATCTAACTATATTGTCCTGTTTTTCTGAACAGTTCTGGTAAGATTACAAAGGAAGTGGGTTGATTTCGAGAGGGTTGTACCTTCACAAATGTTTTGCTCTTAGTTACCAGGACTTCCTTGGCAAGCTTCCTACAATTGAAAATTCAACCAACTTCTGATGATACATATATATTGGCCAAAGTATGTCAAAAGCTTGTTGCATAAACATAGTGTCGGTAGCATGTAGATTTGCATATATGCATGCATGCATACATGTAGGTATGTATGTATCTATGCATGCAAGCATGCATGTAGGTATGTATGGATCTATGGATGCATGCATGAATGTAGGTATGTATGTATCTATGCATGCATGCATGCATGGATGGATGTAGGTATGTATGTATCTCTGCATACATGCATGAATATAGGTATGTATGTATCTATGCATGCATGCATGAATGTAGGTATATATCTATGCATGCATGCATGAATGTATGTATCTACTCACGCGTGAATGTGTGTCTGCACTTACGAATGCATGCATGTCTGCACACACAGAACCATGCATGTATTCTAGACAGAAAAATGGAACTGATGGTGGCACGTTACGCATGCCCGCATGTGCATAGGCAGAAAAATGGGACTTACGGCGATGTGACGAGGATGATAGGCTGGGAGGCGAGGCTGAAAGAGACGGTGGAGCCATAGCGATCTTTGAGATGATGGAGGCACAGGAGAGGGTCGCGGGCCAAATCAAAGGCCAAGTCGTGAGAAGGGCCAGGGGGCAGTTGATGCTGCTGGAGGGCCGAGCTCCTGCGCTGCTTCTGGGCGATGTGGGAGGAGAGAGCAAGCAGAAGCTCCAATGCAGGTGGAAGCTCCATAGCTCAGACCTCGCTCTTTCTTCTTGTGGTCAAGATCAAACCCATATATATCTATACATCTTCTTTCATTTGTTCTTGGTCTTGGTCAATGGAAGTCAAGAGGGTCAATCAGACTTTTGGTCAATGAGACTTCTGCTCCGGAGCGAATCGCTCGATCCGTGTTGTATATCTTCTTCATTTTGATTTTGGTCTTGGGAAATCGAAGTCAACATGGTCGATCAGACTTTTGGTTAGTAAGGCTTCTGCTTCGGAGCGAATCGCTCGATCCGTGTCGGTTCCGCCTAACTCCGCATCATGCTATATATATATATATATATAGGGTTTAGGGTTTGAAATCAGAACACGATCATCCTTGCAATTGCGCTTGGCACTTACCTGAACGGGAAAGAAGATGTCGGGCTCGCATGCTATGGAATGTCTCATGGGTCATATATTGGCCTCAGCAAACGTTAATATATATTTCTTTCTTTCTTTCTTTTCTCTTTCTTCTAGGGCGAGATGGCATAAAAGGAAGGCTTTTGGCGGCACTGTCACATCCACGCCGTGGAAAACTGCACCCGACTTCTTTTGAGTTTGGACACTTGTAATATGAGATGGGATGATAGACAATCTCAAGAGTCGATCCACACACATGCATAAAAGCTAATGCTCCAATGCTCATTCATTTGTATATGCAAGCATGCATGCATATACATTTGTATATGTATATTCATGCATTGTATGCGTATTTATTTATACATGTATATGTATGAACGTTCATTCAACTATATATGCATGGATATATGTACGTATGTATGTATATATGAATATGATATATGTATGCTTATTCATTTATATATGCACACACATAATACATATAGTATATGTATACATACATGTTATGTATTCGTCAATATATATATATACACACACAAATGTATATTCATTCATATATATATAAATATGTTGTAATTTTTTAATACGTGAACATGATACTTTACTTAAATTTGAACCCAAGACCTCATAATAATTATCTAAGCCTAACTATTGAAATAATATATCATCACACAACATAATAAAAACTACTTTTTTTAACATAATGATTATTACATCAAAGCAAACTTTTGAATTCTAGAACATCCTAGTCTACAACATTCTAAAAACATTTCCAAAAATCTTTAGATTACTCTGTAAGACCCTATAAAAAGATATATATATATATAACATATTAAATCAATTTGAATCAACAATCGTCTTCAGCTCTCAAGCTTACATTGTATCTAACTCTTCTTTTTTGTCCAAAATTGTATACTTTGATTAGTGAGTTTGATGTATTTAACCCTTCTCTATACTCATTCTATTATAATAAACTCATTCTTCTCTTATTAATTTGTTCTCCTCTCTTATTGATCAGCTCTTTCACATCTTTCTTCGATCTCTCAATCTCTTATACTTTTCTGATTGATATATATACACATATTCCCCTATATATGCATACATACATGCATATTCATCTGTATATGGAGAACCTTATGCAAAAATGTCTTTTTATGAAGCAATTTCTAACTGAAAGTTATTCGTAATAAAAAATTATCCACTAGATATACTTTTATTTATATTATATGATTGTACATTTGCCAAATTGGCTAGAGCATTTAATTATATCAAACAATGTCACGAGTTTAAATCTTAGTTATAACACAAGTATTCGTAAGGTTGCATCTATGTAGTGGGGTCTTATCAACAATGCGACTAATTTCAAGTCGGGAAAAAATGTAATTGCGATAATTTTGCATTTACATTGCGGTAAACAAAGATCAAAAGTTTTGGTAAGCTCAAGTCAAATTTGACGTATTCTAATCACGTTCTTATCACAATCTAGATTCGTCGCATTCTAGGTCGCGATATATGTGCAAATATCTAGTTGGCGTCAAAAAATGGCATGTATGTGTTAAATACACGTCTAAATTCACATCACATCAAACAATGCATCAAGTTTGGAAATCTACAAATTAAATATTAAAATTATTGTAATGTGTAAAGTTATCCTAATATACCTTTTAGTGATAGTTGGCAGGAAATACTTAGACCTCATCAAAGAGACTTGACTAACTAAGACTAGAGAGAACTAGGTGTTACTAACCCTTATAATCAAAGTAAGGTTTTATTAGTTATGTTACTATAGTTGTGTAACAATGAACAGAAAAAGACACTCATAATAAAAAGACTTCAAATATTATGGCCCATAGAAATTATATCAAATGAAATAAATTTGTATAAGTTAAAAAAAATAATAATTTTAATAACTTTATTAACTAGTCCTCAAATGACAACATTAAATAATTAGGATTGCATCACAACAAATGTTATATAAAATGTAAATAAATCACAAGGACAATTGATAGTGTGGAATTAATTATGCTTAATTTTTATCTTTGTTATGTACATGGATATTTATTACACATACACACAAAATACATGTATATCTAGATATTTGTTTGACATCTATTTGTATCTTAATAAGCTTTTTATTATTTTAAAAGATTGAGTGTGAGTGTGTGTACACAAATTTCATATAGAAGTGTCATAATTACATTGTCTTTAGGTCTTGCCATATCATCTTGGCTAGACTTGTAACCCATGCTTTCTTTCCTAGTATTAACCATGACTTCTTCGTTTACCCAAATATGGTCTCGAACATGTTGGATCGTCAAGCTTGGGGTTAAGATGTTTCCACGACACTTTATTAGAACCTACAAAAATAATGGAAAAAGCCATGAATCAATCAATTGCGAAAATAAAACCCTTGAAATCATTTAAAACTTGTGGTCATTTAGTCATATAGATTCTCTCTCTATATAAGTATATATCTTTGTTCCTATCATCTAGCAATCCTTAAGGTGAATTCATCACTCCATGAGTTCTAACCATGGGTATTTAATTGCATATTGTTGTGAATTTTAGTTCATTAGTTTTAAGTACACAGCCTTAAACTCATAATTATTTTTAATGATTCTTTTTATAACTTTCTTGAATATCATTAATTGCTTAAAACCGTTTTAGATAGTTATAATCATTAAAACCCACTCTAGGATACATCAATATCATCCAAATTAAGATAGTAATTTGGGGGTTTATGCAAGATAATATATAGTCAAATATTGATTTAGATTATAATTCCCATGTAAACCAAACACTAGGGGCAAGAAAAATGAGTCGTAGCATAATACTTAAAATTATAGCATAGAGGACCTTCTGAGATTTTTACTGCGCCTAACCAAAGTACAGAAATCTATATTTATGTATATACACGAAGAACACATGTAATGAAACAACAAATAATTCAAATCTCGAATTGGTCCAAGCTATAAGCCATTACTTTAGGGGGGATGATTGCATTCGAAGGACTATTCACACATATAAGTATTGGCATTTGAGAAATACTATATCCTTAATGAAGTCAAATAATGTGTTTGAAAAATAAGGTAAGCATAAATCATATTACAGAACTCATGTATTTAAGAAAAATTAGATCAGTTTATTGGCTTAATTTGTAGAAAACAATGGCACACTGATCCAATCCACTCAAGGAAAATTATGTTGTAAAATATTGTGGGTTTTAAAAGATATATGCCTTTGAACAGGTTGCTCTAGCTGCATCCATTAGAATTATACAAACGAGGAGATTATCCTTCGTAAGTACGGTAGACAAAACAAATTTCTTTTTCTTAGCACACAATTAAGCTTGGATGACAATATATACTCAGACATATTGATCTAAAGCTTTGAAAATGGCTGCTTATAAGTAGAACTTTATCACTAACGGTCAGATTAAATAGGATTAGTTGATGCGGTTTAACAAATTTCAACAGAAGATTGAAACTCGGAGGCATGCTTTAGTTCTAAGTATATATAATATGGGCCCTTATAAGAAGTGTGCCTAATTTGATGATCAGTGTTATAACTATTCTCTCGTTCAAACAGAAAATTTACTTAGGGCTCAGTTGTATGCGAAATATCATTAAAAATTCATGGAATACTAAATAATATTGTTGACAAGTATAGGATTTTCAAAAGTGAATCATGCCCGGGCCAATATATAAGGTGGCCGGATATTTATTTTCTTTATTAATATGGGCAATTTGCAGGAACTCCAAATACGAGTATGTTTTGCAAGGGTTAATCGTCGGACCACATTCCAAAATGAAATTATAGTCAAAGAAGTTTAGCAGATTCACATGATTACATTCTCTGATCAAAATATATTAGGCTATTGTATTGGGCCACTAAACTGCTTATGGAATTCTTAAGCTACGGCCAAATATTATCTATGAATTATAAGGCCTACAAAATAGGATAAGGTGAATTCATCACTCCAGCATACATAATACATTCAATAGGAATTGTGAAGTGTATATTTTCCTTGATTGTAACCTACATTTATACCAACACGATGAATCAATTTTTCGGCAATGAGAATATGTACAATTGTTCCATGAGATGTGAATAGATTAAAGGAGGTGAATTTTCACATGTTTCTACCATTAATGGCTTCTTGTTGTGCAACCGTGATCATGCATTAATGCCTAATTTATCAAAATAATAAGAATGGGTTAGATTGATTTTTCCATGTCATGTTTAATCCTACATAATGAATTGCAGCGCTAGCCAGAGGAATATGGGGCCGAGAATTGCAGGAGACAGCTTGCATGGATTGACGCATGATCAGAACGGTATCGTGGAGAAAGGTGGCAATTAATAATAGGCATGACGCGGTGGGGAATAATTATTCGGAGCTGGTGATCAGGTCTAGCAGCTGTATCATGTGCATGAATGAATCTACGATGATGCGTACGAAAGCATTGGTGCAGAGTATCGTTGTGTAGATCAAGTGTAACTGCTAAAGATTATTTGATGATTATGTTAATTGAGATCATACCTCGTCCTCGCTCGATAGGCCAAGTTTGTGAGCTACGTAACGCTTGATGATGGAGACTGTCATGGTATCATCTCTGCAATAGGCGGGTGTCGATAATGAACACCGCCGTCATCGTTGCCGTCACCGTCGTCATCATCATCATCATCATCATCAGAAGAAGAAGAAGAAGAAGAAGAAGAAGAAGAAGAA
>JBBBWG010031053.1:13770-28584 GCA_037176905.1 Azolla pinnata | reverse complement strand
CGTTGCCGTCACCGTCGTCATCATCATCATCATCATCATCAGAAGAAGAAGAAGAAGAAGAAGAAGAAGAAGAAGAATGTTTAATTTGATACCATGTTGTTTTGGGGTAAAGACGAAAGCTTTTGTCCATATTTTGTGCTGATTATGTATGGGTATCAAATTAGGAATCAAGATTTGGGAGGAGGAGTAATATATTTTATAGCAATTATAATAAGTTAATATCAGTCAGCAGCTAGTGATGTGTTTTTCTCTTTAGTTTTGCTTCGGTTTTCAATCCCATCATGGATCGGTTGTACTGGTTAATTAGAAAGACAAGAAGTACAAGATCATCAGAGCTAGTTTTAATCACCTGATCCTTAAGTAGATCTTATGGCGCTGCTGCTTAATGTTTGATTTCCCAGCAGGCGGCCCACGTTGCTGCAGCAGGTCACTGAAACGGAAAGACATACAAATCATGAGCCTAATTAGGATTTGCTAACAACGACATTGATTACCATTTAGTAGCTAACAGAATCTTAATTATGCGTTAATTATAACATAAGCAATAGCTCTCACTAATTATGCTGATTGATAGCAATATTAGCAATTCAAATGTAATTATTGCAGCAAGTTTGATCCACGGGCTGGTGATGAATGAATGAATGATCAATCAAGCTCCTGCGGTTGAGGATTTAGGGGATTAAAATTTCATGCAGATACAATGCCCTGCATGCAGATCAATTGCCTGAGATTACTAGCTACTTTCCCACGGATCAATTTCCTGGGAATATTACAAGCTACTAGCCCCACGCCTATCATCCGCGCTACGTAGATTAATCAAATAATTAGCCGAGATCAAACCAGAATCGATTTCAAGGTAAGAGCGGATCGTAAATCCTCAGGAATGATCGCGATTTTTGCAGCTGGACGTCAGAATTAGTAGTCAGTCCCGACAAAATTCAGGCCGTAATTATAATGAATTGTCTGTAATTTGAATTCAATCCGCCAGCTGCAGGCGCTTGACTGATCATCGATCCGGTTATAACAATGCTAATTTATTATGCGGCTGAATTAAGTGATAAAATAGGTCTCAAAGAGGAGGTAATTATAAGCGGAGGAGCTCAAATTAGCTGGTAATAATCTGCGGAAATTCATGGGACGTAGATAATTAAAAGAGAGCGAAATCAGCTGCCATGCAATTACTATATAATTATTAGAATAATTCCATGCTACTGAAATTAGAGTGATGATCAGCGGATCAATCGCGAGCTAATTAATGAGGGAGCTCAAACAAATTTGGCTGGGTATAAATAATCTCTCTGGAAATTCAGGGGGACGTAGATAATCAGAGGAGAGAAAAAATCGGCCGCCATATTGCAAGAACAGTAAAAATCAGCAGAACTCCAGATTGGTAGTGAAAGAGTGATGATTAGCGGTAGCTAATTCTAGCTTAGTTTCGCGTGATGATCTGTTTCTAGAATGCTTCCGAATGGATCTGATCAGGCGGGGCTTACTGCAGATGAGGGATGGAATATTCGGCGGGCTGCAGGGAGAACCAGAGAGCGCGGGAGGCCTGGCGGCGGCGGCGGCGGCGCGCCGCCATGGCGGGCCTGCAGCTTGATCCTCCGCCAGCCGCGCCCGCTTCCTGATCCGCCGCCAGCTTGATCTGATCATCGTCTCCCAGCTGCTCTGATGATCCATCCCAAACAATATCGCCGGCGTCGTTACTATTGTCGAGCTGCTTGTCATCAGTACTGTGATTGCCGCTGCTAATTCTGTTTCTGATCGGCCGAATGACGTTCCCTGATCCAGCAGGCTCGATCCGGAGCCCGAGGCGTAACGACACGTTGATCTCCCCATCGGAATGTTGAGGATCGCTGCATCCGTTATGGCGATATTGATGATGATGATGATGATGATGATGGTGATTGCGATTGGGATGATCATGAGTATGATGATTGTGATTCGGATCCGGATTCGGATCCGGATTAGCAGCAGCATCCGCATCGTCGCGGGCGTCGGCGTCCTGATCATGACGGTGAGGATGAGGAAGGCGGCGAATATCATCATCAGGGCGATCATGGCGATGGTGATGCAGATGGTGAGCATTACGGCGAAGAGGAGGAGGAGGAGGAGGAGGAGGAGGATGATGATGGTGAAGAGAAGGATCAGGAATTAGGGCTCTGTGTATATTGTTCTGAGAGCGGTAGGAAGAAGAAGAAGAAGGCGGCGGCGGCGGGCTGACGTGTCGGCCGAGCCTCAGCTCCAGCCAATCACCGGATGACACCACCGCGGCCGCGTCCTCGTCATCGTCGCCGCCACCCGCATTAATGACGGCATTAATGGCGGCATTAATGGCGCCGCCGCCGTAATCGCCGACATAATCGTCGTGGCCGCTGTTATAATTGGCGCCGCCGCCGCCCAGCTGAGGACGGAAGCCGGCGACGATCGGCTCCCCCGTCAGCTCCGAGTCGCCCGACACGTAGCAATTATTGTTGGAGCTGCCAGCTGCCTGCTGATTATTATTATTATTATTATTACTACTGCCGCTGCTGCAGTTGCTGCAGCTGCTCATGCATGCCCTATGAGCTGCGCCGCGATCGGCGGCGCACGAGCGGCGATACTGAATGTCGCGATCGGCGCAGGAGCGACGATGTTGTTGATCGGGGCGATGACGATCGGGGCGATGATCGTCGATGATATTATGATCGGGGCGATGATCGTCGATAATATTATGATCGTGGCGATGATCGCCGATAGGATCGGTGCAGCGACGAGGATCGTGAGGAGGAGGAGGATCGGGATCATCGTCGGTACTCATCGCGGCCATCGCCAGCTGCTGCTGCAGGATTATTAGTAGTAGTAGTAGTAGTAGTAGTAAGCGGTAAGGGCAGTCGAATCAATGCGCGATAATGATATGGATCCGTGGAAGGAGATTTCAGCAGCAGCTGCTGCTGGATTATTGGTAAGCACTTAGGGCAGTGGAATCAGTGAGCGATCATATGGATCTGTGGGAGGAGGATATTGGGGGGAGGGGGGAGGTGAGGATTAGGGCGGAAATTAGGGTATCCAGCATTCCTTAATTGGGCGCTTGGATCTGTGATTAGGCCTAAAAGCTTATGGAATTCTGCAACTGCAGATCATTAAACAAACATATATCTGAGAAGAAAGAATCAATGGAAGAAAGACGATGGAAATTAACCCAAAAAACATATATATATATATATATAGAGAGAGAGAGAGATGTTATTAATTTTTTGTTTTTCGTCGGGATTGTAAGCCGAGAAAGCAGGAATGTTGGCAGAGGGAATAAAACTGGGAAAAAGCAGCAGAATTCCTCAGAACAGGAGAAAAAGCCCGACCGAACCAAGAAAACAATTCCATCAAAACAACAAGAAAGCCAAACTCCGCCTGGAATTAACTGAGTTCTCGCCCCGGAAAATAGTGTTGCTTGTTCGTTGAGAAGCAAGAACGGAATCAAAGGGTACGTATAGAAAAGAGGGGGGGAATTTGGCATTGCTGTGAAATCATCTGAGCTGGGGAATTCTGCAGCGCAAATTTGTGTTAAGTATGTATAATCTAAGGGAATCAAATCTACAGATACGTACATGGGTTCTGGTTTTTAGGGTTTGTATAGACAGATCGATAGATAGATCTATAGATAGATCTGTGGGAATTTTGTTACTTAAAAATCTGGAATCTTTTCTCGGGTTTTAATTCCCATCACATACATACATACATTCATATACATATATATATATATATATATATATATATAATGATGAGCAGCACGCGCAGCCTGATGCTTCTTCCTTTTTCTTCTGCTAAATTTTGCTTTGATGTTTCCAAGGGGGGAATATTCAGGGAGAAGGGGGGACATTTGATCACATAAGGACTTGGTTCTGTTTTTTTTGGCCTAACAATAATAGTAGTAGTTATTACTGTTATGATCATCTTGTGTTTTTGCAAAAGCTTCCCTGATCCCGAGTTCGAACCCTACCCAGCGCACCTCTCCCCAGGCAAAAACTGTACTTCAGACAGGCTTCTGTGTATGTATATATATATCTAATGTAATATCTAAAAAAAACAGGGCACGATGATTTGTTCTTCCAAACATGTCTGTGTATATTCCCCGCTCTCTCGGTCCAATCGGGCCCGATTGATTCGATGCCCCGATCATCGATCGACCGTATGTCCGCTTTCACACCTGGGGCATCGATCGATGGATCGATCGGCACGACCAGCTCTGTGTCTGCTCGCGCAGGTGATGATCGATCGATCGATCGATCGGCTCCGAGTCACACACACACACACACGGGGATCGATCGATCGATCAACTCTGGGATCGACCGATCGATTCGATCGGTCATATGTCCGCGTCCACACCCGGTGGATCGGCAATCGGCTGACCAGATGTCTGATCACGTGTTCGCTCTCGCACATTAGGCATCGATCGATCGATCGATCGATCGATCGACGGACCAACGGAGTGTATGTCCGCTTTCACACACACGGGAATGCAAGGAAGGGCATCACCATCATCATCATCATCATCATCATCACCATCATCACCATCATCATCATCATGCGATTTTGCCCCTGAAACCCGGCAATTTGTTCCTCTTCTGCGGCCGTACGATGCGCCCGAAAAACCCGTCAGTACCATTACGCATCATTTCATGGGCGCGCACACACACGCACACGCACACATGCAATGCCCATTCATTCGCTCTGATCGCGCCCACATGCAGCTCTGCAAGCATGCATGCATGCTAGCGATGCATCTATGCATGCGCCGCGGAGGTGCCCATAATAATGAAGAGAAAGCTCTTTCGTTTTTTTTGTGTGTGTGTGTGTGTTTGTTCTTTTCCTTTTTTTTTTGTAAATGTGTGTTTGTATTAAAACAACATGACAATACAAAAAAAACCTTGCTATCAAAACTACTTCAAATGTAGCGATGTGGCGAGAGCAAAAGCTCTTCTTCGTTCTTCTTTGGGCACGGCCCCGTTATGAATGCACATAAGCACATGCGATGGGCAAAGTGCGGAATCGAAGACACCTACCTAACATGTGGATGCCATTACTGCTTACTATGCTTCATGAACACAATCATGAATGCCTCCTGCATCCATGTCATGCATGCCATGCGCGATGATGTGGGGCAAGCAAAATATGGGGTGTCACAAGCGATGCGTGAGCCATATATATATGCACATGCATGCATGCATCCATGCACACATGCATGCATGCATGCATTCAAGCAGGTACACACCTGCCCTGCAAAAAGAAAACATTCCTCGATGCGTCCCTGATCCCGACGCATGATCGACATCTATCCGCACACAAATAATAATAACAACAGCAACAACAACAACAATAGCAATAATGCTTCCGTTCCACTCGCCTGCAACGAGAAAATATTCCTTCCGCATTCTCTATACCTCTCGTTGCTAGGCAGAGTACATTGAAAGACAGACAGACAGATAGATAGATAGATAGATGCTACGGAACCCATGCCTTTGCCCGACACGCTTTTTTTGCTCAGGGTTCAAGATTTCAGGGTTCAGGTTTTAGGGTTTAGGGTTTAGGGCTTATATGTATATATGCCCTTGGCCTTAGTTTTCATCGAGTAATGGGAAAAAGATGGCAAGATCCACTAGATCCAACAAGATCTCGGCGTCCCATCCCAACGCATCTGGTTCTAACGCATTATGTATGTATGTATGTATGCATATGTACATGGGGGATCTTCGCATCTGCGAGCTCACCCCTCGATCCATTAAAAGCAGAGTGGCTCTTGCTTTCCCTTTGCTGCTCCGAGCAGACCCCCGGCCCATTAGCGGAGAGAATAGAAGCTCTCAGGGTTCAATCGGGAACAGAACTCCTCTCTCCTCTCCTTCAGTTGTTTTTTGTTTCTGGTGGGGAGCACGTAAGTATATCAGCAAAATGTGTTTAACTAATGGTAGGATACTGTTTTGGAAAGAAGAAGAAAAGTATGTTAACAAAACATGTGCGAAGAAACAAAACACCGAGCGACAGAACCGATTCGGCCGATGCTTTTTTTTTTTACTTGCTTGCACCCGATTCCACGGTTTTAGTGCGGCACATCAGTGCTTGAATCGCCAACATGCAAGTCAAACATTCCGCCGAGCATCTCTCTCGAACAAGCGAACGAACGAACGAACGAACGAACGAACGAACGAAGCCGATGCCCAACACCGCCCGGTTTCACACCGCAGAATCATCGGTGCGCATAGGATGGGTGCGGTTACTGTTCGAGCCCCCCTCGGTTACGTGCATGACTCCAGTTACGCGCACGATGATCCGCTCTCTTGCTTTTGGCGAAAGCCGCCATCCGCATGCTGTAGCACACTCCCACATGCGCGAGCGAAAATCCGTTCGATTCGCTTCCTCCGCTTCTCTTCTTCTTTGAGTCTGTAACATGAAGGAACTCGATACCGTGTGTTTTTTTTTCTCTCTAGAGTTTTAGAAAAGGCACCGAGGAGGCGTAACTTTTATGAAGCACTAACGATCTTACTTTCCGAATAATCAATTCCGATTCAGGCACGTACTTTATATTCGGTCGCACTATTGTTTCTCATGGTCATCATCATCATCATCTTCTTCTTCTTCTTCTTCGTCGTCTTCATCTTCTGCTTCATCTTCATGCCTATATCCCCCAAACTCGGATCCAACTGCGTGTTGTGCTCCATGCCTTGGATTTTACCGAGTATCTCGAATGCATGATGCGCATCACCTTCTTCGGCGCCGCCCATCCTCGGCGAAACTTGCGACGACAATCTTGTAACGGTCGAAAATCTGCCGACATGCAGAATTGTCATCCCAAAACATCGAGCTTACATCGTTTGCAATGTCGATCGAGAAACGTGGTTGTTAGAATAATCTTGGCACTGACGTCGACTGCGATGATGTGTGCGGTCAATTATCCCCCCCATAAAACCTCCACTTGTTCACATGAGGGGAATCTCTAAGATTCGTCTCCAATGAGTGCTACGCTTACGCACGACCGAAAAAAAAAAATGCGGCATAGATTTTGGAAAGCTCCATTGCTATTATCAAACATGTTGAAATTTATTGTGGTACGAAGATGCATCATGGAGCGCTTCCAATGTTCACGGCGTAGCACAACCCTGGACTTGGCAGCTGAGAGCATCTCAATGTTAAATAACCTAGGGCCTTAGGTTTTACTCTATAAAGTTAGTTATCTTTTAAGCAATTAACCTTATTATATAGATTGTTGATGTGGACTTTGCGGACAACACTATCCTCTCTGTGGAAGATTATCGAAAGAATTTGGAAACAGTTAGAAGATGCCATTTTGCAATGGGTCTAGGGCATATATTAACTGGCACAAGCCAATAGTGTCATGGGTAGGAGAGGTTCATCTCGCCCCTAATTATAAGTGGATTCCTAGGTAGGAGGACTATTATCTAGCTAATGGAGGCAATAGGACTTGGAATAGTCGATCCACTTCAAGAGAGCAAGACACTTTTCTATAAGTTTGTCGTAAGAAGCATGCTCTCAATAGGCAGGTGGTGAACAGAACTTCTATTGTGGACATCTCAATGTTTCTTTCGTAGGAATGGGGATAATGACAACCAAATCTTAGATAGATATTAGAAAAGAATTTAAAGCCTCATTTAGAGTGAAGATTGGTTCTTTAAAAGTATATTTAAAGCTTAGGAGAAGGCCTTAAGGAGGAAGAACATTATGCATTGATTTGGAATCCAAACTTTGTTGATGTAGAGGGCGTGATGTTTAAATTAGAGTGAAATGTCAAGTAAACCAAGTGCAACACTAGCTAAATTGAAGCTATTCATACTTTAAGAAGATGAGGTTCATAGCAACAACTTAGAAAAATGAGAGGTGACTAGAAAATGAGAGAAGCTTTGCTCAAGAGAACATAGAAAACTTACTAATGTGATATTAGGTGACAATAATATAAACTAACAATTGTTCGGGTCAGCACACACAATAGAAGAGATGCATTGTACCTACGGAGAGAAAATAGAAGAATTCAACATGCTAATAATGAAGTTAACAATAATTCAAAGGCAAACTGAAAATGAGCATGAGTAATAATTTAGATGATAGAAAATGAAGATTCAATCCTCGACAAAAATAATATCTCTCAGGAAACAAGACTTTAGTATTTGAAGATAAACCATTGTTACATCTATTACAAGATCTCAGAGGCTAGGGCAATAATTCAATACAAAAATGGGAAAAAGGCTAATGATAGAACAAGAAGAAAAATTCTAGTTTTAACAACAATTTAGCAACTATACAGAATACTAGAAGAATTTCTAACTAAGTATTGGAAAAACTTTTGAAGGAGAATTAATGCTTGACGGATTTCACTACTCTAATTGCTAAAATCTAAAATGAAACATTCAAGACCCCAAATCGATCTAGCTTTTAAAAAAAATGAGGAGATGCATGTGACAATGTTAAATTGTGAAATGGACAAATATTGGGAGCTAATGTACAATTTGACGATATGATAAATATGGTGTAGCAAATGTACTACATTTTCAATGGAAAGATAGTCCCTTGGAGGAGAGAGCGAGAAAGATATAAATAGAAAACATAGAAATCAATTTCATTACAACATAGAAACAATTACAGATATTGCATGACAATTATCGAAATATTTAATGGAGATATTCGCCTCCCAAATTGATTTCTCTAGCTAACAATAATGTCTTTCTTATAAGTACCCTCGAAAGAAACGAGATTTTTTAAAGATGTCAAGTTTCACAGACACACTAACCGTAGAGTAGGATAGAGCACGAACAACAAGATTACGAGCTATATTAAGTCAATAAGCACGAAACTAGAAGTAACAAGGCTACAAACTCAAGAAACTAAGATCAATGAGGTTACACTAAACTCAAGATGCTAGGAAAAACAGGAGAACATGAAGATAAAGATTAATAAGAAGTACATTGATAAAACACGAACAATAAGGTTACAAGTGATATTGAGCTAATAAGCATGAAACTAGAAGCAACAAGGCTATAAACTCAAGAAGTTAAGATTGATTAAACTACACTGAACTCAAGATGCTAGGAAAAACAAGAGAACATGAAGATAAAAATTAATAAGAAGGCAAATTGAAATGGTGTTATAACCTAGATTGATGTGTCAATGAGTGCGTGAAATCTCTTAATAGGGATCAGGGAAGTTATAATATTTATATTGTCGGTTAATGTACGTACATAAGAATATTAAAAAATAGTTGTAAAAACCATATAGATTATTCTAAAACCTTTTATAAACTTTTAGAGGTACTTAATAATGTTTTAAGATTAATAAGTTAAAAAGTATACAAACATATATATTGATATAATAACAATTGAGGATGATGTCTTGTTATCATGAAGTTATAAGCTTGACTTTTATTAAATGTGTTTTATATAATCTTTTTCTCTTCTACATTTCCTTGTCCTCTCTTCGACTCTCTCTCTCCCTACTTTATAGAATCCTCGGCCACCTTGGGCCACTAACAAGAAGAGGTCGTGTTTGCTCAATTTTAATAACAACTGCGAGTGTTTTCCATTGTTGCTTTTCCTCTAGGCAAGTTTCATTAATTGGCTATTTTAGTATACGAATTGTAATATATAATATCTATGATTTAGCAAGTTAACTCAAACTGTATAACCTTTTCTTTTCAAACACGACAAAAGAGCTTTTATAATCTTTGTTTTCTCTTTGTATATATCTTTTTACTAATGAAGAATCTTGATTATTAGAAAAAAAGTTTTGAAATTGTCCCAAAGCCATGTAGGTTCATACTAAAAAGTTTTTGTTTAGATTACCATTTCTTTTTATAGTTATTTTTGTATCCACCATTAATAAAACCAAAGTTAGTTCCATTAAAATAATTTCAATGCTTTGTTATCATGCTAGCTTTGTCAAGAAATCGGCCAAATTTATTGTTGCGTAGATGATAGAAGTATATCTCCATTTAATTTTATTTTGATAAGTGATGATTTCTATTGCTAGTTTTGTACATGATCATCTACATAAAATATTTTCACTCCACCAAGTTTCCTAATCTTAAATCTTTAACTTGTATTTATTATCCACGATAACTTTTACCTCATTTCAATGGCTAAAAATACATGAGATAATCGTTATAAGTTTACAAACCTTGAAGATAGAATTCTTGATATCAGGTTTTTTATTCATACGTAATGGGAAATGTTGCCCTTGAGTAATGGTGTGTGTGAACACGTAAGTGGTGGTGTGTGAAATGGGATAATCCTAGTCTTGTGGTTTCATTGTTCACGAGGGAGGGTTTCTTCCTTATGCTCATCGTGTCCATTCACAACAATTGGTAATCCGATGATGTTTATAAATAAATTATTTATTTAAAATTTATTGTTAAAGTCTTTAATTGTATAACGTTTTAATCATAATGCCTTTTTACTAACACAAAATATTGATAAAATGAAACCCATTACTTCAACAGCTAGCTACGACACATTTTTTTTCGGCACTCGAGGGACATAGAGACTTCTTGATGCATGCATAAAGCTACAAGAGTAGGTCGATCAAACCATAAACCCTCATCCGGCATGTAACTACGAGAATCGCCCATCTTATTGCTTACTGGATGGGAGTGGTTCTTTGCATATAGACGATAGTGCAATACTTTCAAAGGTAGATAGAATATGGGAATTACGAGTTAAAGTGCTTGTATATGACTAAAAGGACTAGCGGCTTGATTCGATTCCCAATAAAAATTTAGGGGGCAACCAGATTTACATCCTCGGTGAATGTTTCCTGCTTGTCTAATATGACATTTGGGAGTGGTGGTATGGAAGGAACCATGCACAAATCAGTCTCATAAATTTTTCCAATGCTCCACAAAGATGGGTGAAAGTATTTTGAATGAGCAAAGGCAAAATATCCTTTAAGATTGAAAATTTGGCAAAGGCAACAAATCTCTAATGAAATTTTAGCCAACTTTTGGATCAACTTCTGGATAGGGTAGAAAATCACAATCTTCCAATAATGAAGTTATGCCAATGGAAGAGTGGGTTGGCAAGATGGGTTCGTCTGTGGTTTGCCTAAGATGCAGACATGTAATGGAGTCTCAAGTTTAATATCTTTGGACATGCCCCATGGTTTTTGCAGATCTAAATGAGAGTCGTCTAGATTTTAGCGCTTATACTTAAGAATAAATATTTAAGGTAGGGCCTATGTAGACATTAACCGAGAAGGTGACTTGGACATACAACAAGCAGATACTGCTGTAGTTTAATGGAGCTGGATAGAAAATGGCATGATTGCGGCAAGAGATTATGCTAATTATAACTTACACAAAACACACGAATTCACAAGTCAATAGGAGCTCATAAGTGGTCTAATGATATAATAGTATATATAGAAGGCTAGATGCTTCAAAATGTTTTTGCATAAACAAAAGAGACTGTGCTAAGAGAACTTTGGATGGAATCGGTCACCGCAATTCACGGACAATTTGATGTCATGAAGGGAAGTATGGATAAAACATTAATTTGAGAGCTAGCGGATGTGCATCATGTACTCCAATGGAATTACATAGCCCCAAAATGGAGCTTTCCTACTAGACAAATATAGGAACTTGGGGAATTTAATCTGGACTATGCTAGACGAATATAGGGTCTGGGGGCATTCAATCTTGACTATATTGATCAGCAACAAGAAGCGTAAGCTACCTGGGAAGGAAGGTGTTGCTACTACAGTTGGAACTGATTGGATTGTGTGCATGGATGTTGCATATATTTAAGTGTTGAGAGTAGCATTTCATTGAGATATATACTTGTATAGAGAGATCGAACGGATCCTCGCTGTGAGTTGTTTTCCTATATACATCGTCACGCTGCACAACACAATGAGGGACAAGCGAAGACTCATGTATCTAGTTTTTATATCGTAGTGTTCGTGAATCGTAAGCCCCTCTGATTGTTCGAGGTCATAGCGACAAAATTTTGACAGCTGAGGGGTATTTCTGCATTTTAGCTGGTATGCTACAAGTGGCACACTATTAATTTGCATGAGATCAATGACGTGCTATTGATACATATATACTTGCAGAAATTTAGCATTATATATAGCTGCGGAGTAGCTCGGAGGTTCCATCCATCAATCCATCTGATCATCAATCTGTACATAGGCCGCTCCACAGCAAGATCCTTACAATTATCATTCTTATCAATTGATCTTTGAAATCGCCCAAATCGCCCACCAAGCATATATATATATATATATTATCACTGCAATCGAATTTGAAGCAGCAGACAGTTTAGATAATCCTAGCTACAATTTGTTGATCAGGATGGATCTCTTCCAATGGTTCTTGAACCTGGTTGTGCCCGTGTTTGGCCTCTCCACCCTCCTGTTCCTTTGGCCCATCCTCGCGATCCGGAGCCTCTTCTCTCGTGCCTTCCGATCCGTGTTCGAAGAGAACATCCGCGGGAAGGTGGTCCTCATCACCGGCGCATCGTCGGGGATTGGCGAGGTAATGATTTATGAGTCCTTTTTAACTCAAATTACTCGATTACCAATCACTTCGGTAATCGCGTACGATCAATCATTTTGATCGGCGATTAATCTGGTTTGCCTAGTAAGCTTATAGGCAGCCATCATCAATATCATCGACGCATGTTAAATGACCTCTTAACGAGATTATTGAAACCTATTTCTTTCTAATCGCTTTGGTAATTGCATTCGATTTAATCATTTTAAATCGGTGCTAAATCTGTTTGCATAAGCCAGGCAGCCATCACCATCATCGATGCATGTTAAAAGACACGGTAACGACATTATTGAGACCTAATTCTATATGAAGTATGAAGTTGGGCGTGGTTATCGATCACAACCGAACTAGGTGCTGGGTAATCAACTAGCTAATACTTGTTGATTAGCTGGTGATGCAGTACCGATTGGTTTGCGGCGATTCGACGGTTAAGCGAACTGATAATCAATGACGAGCTTGCGATCTAGTGCTGAATAATTAGTGATCTAATGCATGATTCAGGAAGGATTGATTGACTGATTGATTGATTGATTGATGGGAGGCTTTGCATTATGTGATGGATTTAATTCATGGATATTGCAGCAAAGCGCATACGAGTATGCGAGGAGGGGAGCAGTGCTGGTGCTGGTGGGGCGTCGTGAGGGCCGCTTGCGCATGGTGGCCGATCGTTCCATCAAGCGTGGCGCCATGGATGTGAGGGCCATTACCGCCGATGTGAGCAACGAGGAAGATTGCCGCAAGCTCATCGACGACACTGTCAACCACTATGGACGATGTAAGTCGTGCATGGATTTACGATGATCCGTTGATCATTATATCACATCAATCAACCTTTTGATCACAATCATCGTCGTCATCATTATGTATCCTATTGAAGTTATTCGATTCTGATTGTGTATGTTGTTGCTCGACCCATTGGCGATACATGGGATGATCGTTATGATCTTTGCCCCAGTGGATCACCTGGTGAACAACGCCGGCATCGCGTCGAGCTTCTTGTTCGAGGAGGTTTCGGATGCGGCTCCGTTGAACCGAGTCATGGTAAATTCGATGCGATTGGATGCGAACGTGGCGTGATCGGATCGATCCGACTGCACAATCGGAGGCGTGATTCGATTCGATCGAATCGAATCGATGAAATTGTGGCGTCGGACCGATCCGATCGCTACAATCGGATGCATGCATGCATGCCTCGATGGTGCGGTGGTTGTGTGTGATCTTGTTGTGTGTATCTACTGCAGGATGTGGATTTTTGGGGCTACGTTTATCCGACGTTCTATGCGCTGCCGCACCTCAAGCGCACGCACGGCAAGATCATCGTCAACTCGTCTGTGGCAGCATGGCAGCCAGTCCCCAGGATGGCCATTTACAATGTAAAGAAAAAAGAAAAAGCAATTCTGTTCCTAATCTGATCATATTAGCAATGATTTAGAGACTAGGATCGAATCGATGGAACAAAAATCTCTTTCCTAATCTAATCATATTTAGCATAATTTATAGAGGCTTAGAATCGACAAATCATTTTTTAAGCCTGCATTACCTTATCTATGTCATATTTAGCATAATTGTCTATAATAGAGGCATAGAATCGACAAATCGTTTTTTAAGCCTGCATTTAGCGACCGGAGATTCGTTAAAATTAACATGGGTTTTTTTTGTCAATGCCAATTACCGTCGGGAATTGCAACAAAAAAAAAACACCAACAACAACAACAACAGGCGGCGCAGGCGGCGATCTTCAACTTCTTCGACACGTTGCGCGTGGAGCTGGGGTCGAGCGTGGGCGGGATCACGATCGTGACGCCCGGGTGGATCGAGAGCGAGATGACGATGGGCAAGTTCCTCGACAGGAGCGGCAAGATGGACGTCGACGAAGCCCAACGAGACGTAAGAAAAATTTTAAATTACACAGCTAATATCTGGCTTTTAACAGCTAGGCTAGGCTAGATAGATAAGACAAACAGATAGATCTGATTGAGTGTGAAACCAAAACCAAAACCAAAAACCAAATCTAAGGAAATGTACCCAACCAATGTACCAATGTTTGGGGAATTTATGATTGATCGGGATCGAGCACAGGTATCTGATTGAGTGTGAAACCAAAAACCAAATCTAAGCAAATGTACCCAACCAATGTACCAATGTTTGGGGAATTATGATTGATCGGGATCGAGCACAGGTATCTGATTGAGTGTGAAACCAAAACCAAAACCAAAAACCAAATCTAAGCAAATGTACCCAACCAATGTACCAATGTTTGGGGAATTATGATTGATCGGGATCGA
>JBBBWG010031053.1:0-13670 GCA_037176905.1 Azolla pinnata | reverse complement strand
GCACAGGTATCTGATTGAGTGTGAAACCAAAACCAAAACCAAAACCAAAAAACAAGTCTTAAGCAAATGTACCCAACCAATGTACCGATGTTTGGGGAATGATTGATTGATCGGGATCGAGCACAGGTGCACGTGGGGCCGGTGCCGGTGGCGTATTCGGAGGAGTGCGCAAAGGCGCTGGTGCGCGGGGCGGTGCGCGGCGAGAAGTACGTGCGCGTGCCCTTCTGGTATACGGCCTTTGCGCTCTACCGCGTGTTCGCACCCGAGGTCGTCGACTTTGTCCAGGCGCTCGTCTACCTTACGCCCGCCCCGTGGCGCAAGGACCGCGCCCCCCTCAGCAAGGCCCTCCTCGACCTCCCCGGCGTCAAATCCCTCGTCTTCCCCACCACCGTCCGCAGCCCTCGCCCCAGCCTCAAGCACATCAAAGCTTGAACTGAAATGCTGCTATAATACATACATAATATTTACTTCACATTAGTGGATTATTATTGCATGTCATGGAGAGCCTCCTTTTTTAAGGCTCCATACATATACAGAAGAGAGTGATTGTTGAGTGTTGTTTATACGATTATATCATAATGCGATTGTCTTTGGACGCGATTTTCATCTTTTGCCCACGCTTCAACGTTTTGTTATTTTTAAGTTTGCATAGATGTAGAAGTTTCTTGTCGTCGTATAATTATATGGGCGTTTCCTTTTTTTTTGGGGGGGGGGGGGGGGGTTGCATTGATCGACCTGTGTCTCTCGATTCAGTGTTTGGCGGTGTGTTTTTGTTTGGCGATCTATCCAGGTTTTGTCTATTATTAAAATTTTGCCCTTCGACTTTGTGCGACTTCTCTCGACAATATTGTGTTCTAATTCCGAGTATGCAAGCTCAGGTTTGAATTATCAGATTGGGGTCAGAATTGGTTTGGAAGGTACAAAATGCTGTAATCTTAAACACCCTTGGTACACACTCTATATAAAAAAATGATCCTACATTGATGGTTTCCATGGACAGATTACTCCAATCTAAGCGAGAAAAAGTATCTTGTCGAACCATTGTGTAAATGATTGGGCTAACCCTTAAATTGAACCAACATCACCACAGTGGGAACACCATGCCAAACTAACCAACAACCTCGGAGCTTGGGTTGTATCGCAGCGAATCTGCTTAATCTTTGGAGCGGCTTGGAGACTAGACTTTCCCCCAAGTATGGATGGTCAATGGCATCTAGACATACCACGTGTTTCGCAGGAGAACCCTTTAGAAGCCCTTGGGTCAAGTCAGTCATTGATTGATGATTCCTCCGATGAATGGCACTCGCCATTGTGTGTGAACATGCAATGCAATTCAATGGTTCTGAATGCTTGTGGGTATCGTGCGGCATGGTGTCCATCCATCCTTTTTACGTTTTGGTATTTGTCCGAGAGCTTTTTCGTCATCAGTGTTTTGAGCCAAAGGAAGAAGAATGGCATCAGAGGCTCAGGATTATTCCATGCGTGGGAGGAAGCAAGGGACCGGATAGATTCTCATAGCCCCCAATTCGTGTCCGGAAAGAATATATTATCGAGCAATTCTTTGTCGTCATTCATGTCTAAGGCTGTTCTTGAATTATAATTGTATAGCGCACTTTGTAAAAAAGCCAGTTCTATGCAAGGGGCCGCGTCTTGAGCTTGCTCCATTTATTTAGTCGGGAAGAAACGTTGCGAGCAACAGACAGAACAACTTCGCTCGCATCCAGCATTTTACAAGTCACTGGCCTTAAAAAAAACACACTTGCATCAATAATTAAATAGAAAATATATAACAAATAGATAAATAAATGAATAACAAAACAAAATAACAAACTAATGCCCCAAAAAAAAAGGAAAATTATTAACACTATTCTGGATAAAATCTAGAAGAAGAAGTGTATACAAATTGTCAGATTACTAGTGAAGAAGGCGGGAAAATAAACAGAATAATTAGACAGAGAACACGGAGGCGGATCAGCAAAGCTTGCGAAGCAAACATGGAGGATTGATCCGCTTTAAATTGTAAATCGATCGCGCAAATAAATCGGACAAAACATGATCGTAAGCCAGTTCAATTTAGTAGCCAAAAAGATAGGGGAAAAAAAGGGGGATTTATCACAAAATGGGAACAGAAACGCGAGTGTTTCGAGTTACAGTAAACAACTCAATAAACAAGAAACAAAGATTAAGAAAAGAGATTAAAAAAGGGTAATAAACAGATCAATAGATAACAGATTAACAGAGATTAAGAAAGAAAATAACAGATCAATAAATAGATAATAACGCATCGATAAAAATAAAACGGATGTGTAAAATCAGCAAAAATTGTGTAGTAAAATCCGGCGGAAAAAAAAAAGAAAGAAAAATGGTTAGAACGAAAACAAAATTTGGATTTTTTTAAATTAAGACGCGAAAATAATAATTTGGGAGATAAATAAATAAATAAATAAATAAATGAACGAAGAAATGTGTGTGTGTATATATACAGACACACACAGATCAGAGAAGAGCTTCTGATCTCTTTCTGTCTGTTCGAATTTCGGTCTGCTCGATTCAGAGGCCCTTCTGCGAACCCTAAATCTACAGCACAGACCTGCATAGCCTCGCGCTCGTTGCTGCTGCTTTGCGTGAATCCGCGGCTTTGCGTTGCTATCTGTTCGTATCCCCCGATCCTTCCTGCAGAAAATAAGCCGCTCAGCAGCCTCTCCTGTGCATATTTTTGGGTTCCATATCTTGCTTTTTTCGGGCGAAGCTCGATCGCTGGCAACCGTTTTGCAGGGCGGGATTCGGAAGCTCTTCGCACCTTGAGGTGAGTGCCTTTTTCCTTCTTCTTTTTTGCCTCCCGTGTTCTGTTGAGATGATTATAGATGCCTTTTTTGGAGCTCAAGGCTCGTGGTGGATATGGTGCCTTCAAACTGCCGCCGTGTGTTTTTGCGGTCTTTGCGTTCCAATTCAGAGACGAAAGTGTTTTGTTTTTTTTTTTGTTTTGCTGTTCTTTCTTTCGGCTTTGTATCTTTCTGTTGATCGTTCAAAAAACTGATATCTGCTTATGATGCCTTCCACAGTTGTGCAAATTTCCGTTTGTTCCTTCTGTTTCTGTACCTCGAATCAGATGAGTAGTATTTTATTCCCTGGCGTAGTTAAGTCGCTCCAGTCTTGCAGATTTCCGTCTTAAGATCTGTGATATGATTCCAATGCATTCATAGTAACTGTTTCTGCTTTGCCATTTTTTCTCGAGCGTCAAGATACGTGGTAGAGAGGTGTTTGACAGACCTCACACTGCAATTTCTTTTCTCTGTTCACCGTCTTTCTGATTGTGGATCTTATCGTGAATGATCTTGCCGTTCAATCCATTTTTGCACTTCCTCTAATTGAAATATATTTGACTTTCTGTGTGGGTGGGTGCCTTGTCTAGAAGAGTATGGATCCCGAAGATTCTGCAGCAAACCCGAAATCAGATGCAAATGTGGAGACGAAGGTCCTAACAGCACAGGATACGAAGGAAGAACCAAAGCTGAGGTTTGCGAAGTTATATCGAGAAGACGTAGTTGAAAGCAGTTCAGCACCTGGAGTTCTGGGATTAGTTACAAAAGTTGCTGGTGATGCCGACTCTGATGATAGCGAAGATGAAGATGAAGAAGAAGAACCTGATGAATCTGAAGCATTGGCACCTGGGCATGCACGTATTTACTGGGCGAATTCAGAAGAATCTACTCAAAACATTGATGAGATAAAGCTTATCGATCGCAGCTTCCTTTATGGAGACTTTGTGGCAAGAATTTCCTCACCTCTGGGCCAACTAGGTACAGTTATTGGGATGAATCTACATGTTGACCTTCAGCTCCCAAACGGAGAGATTGTTAAAGATATTGATAGCAAAAAGATCAGAAGGATCCACCCATTTGCGGTCGGGGATTATGTGATCCAAGGCCATTGGCTCGGAAGGGTAGAGGACATATACGAGAATGTGACGGTGATGTTTGATGATGGTTCCCGATGCAAAGTCTGTCGAGCAGAATCGGATCGTCTTTTACCTGTATCTGTAAGTCCGATGGATGATTCAGAGAGCCCGTATTATCCAGGACAGAGAGTAAGGGCAAGTTTCTCAGGTCTGTTTAAGTCAGCCCGGTGGATTAAAGGTTGTTGGAAATCAAATCGAATGGAGGGCACAGTTGTCGATGTAGAAGTAAATTCTGTCATAGTTAATTGGATAACAGCTGCACATGTTGGGGGTGATCTTGATGCGTCAGGAGTTCCTGCCGAGAAGCAAAGCCCCAAAAATTTAAAGATACTCTTCAACTTTTCCCATACAGCATGGCAACTTGGAGATCGGGCATTGCTTGATACAAGTATTTCAAATAATGAATCAATAAAAGGCAGTTATCCTTCTGAGGGGAATGATCAATCAGACGTAGAATCTGGACCTGTGGAAAGCTCTCAACCGCCTCAGGAATTAGAAAGCAGTGCTCAAGAGCAAGGCTTGGAAAGTTCTGAGTCTGGGAAGCCTGCTTCTACAGGTGTCAAGGATTCTGCCAACGATAGCTGGGCTGTTTATAGACGAAAGTTGAAGCGTCGATTCACCAAGCACAAGAAGAAATCGGCGAAGAAAGATGATGCATATGAATCTGCATTACAGATTGTTGGGACAAAAACGAGAGTAGATGTGCAATGGCAAGATGGAACCAGAGAACTAGGAGTTGATTCATGTAGTCTTTTCCCTGTGGATCACCTAGGAGAACATGATTTCTTTCCTGAGCAACATGTTATGGAAAGAAGCTCTGATCTGGAAGAGACAGATGCCATAGACGCAAGTAGACGTGTCGGTGTCGTAAAAAGCATGGATGCAAAAGAACGGACAGCTATAGTGAGGTGGTTAGCACCGACATTGCATCCCCAGAAGCTGCCATGCTTTGAAAATGAAGAAACAATCAGTGCTTACGAGCTTGTAGAACATCCCGACTTTGATTATTGCATTGGAGATGCCGTCATTAGATTGTCCTCTAATCCGGCTTCTCATGAAGCCCGTGCTCCTAAAAATATACCTCTCAAGAAGGAGGAAACTAGCCTAGCAGTTTCAAGTCTAGAGGAAGGAGGTGAAGAGGAGGAAAACAGACGAGAGCTGACCACTGTTGAAGGCAAACAGACGGAAAGAGTCGAGCACGCAGAAGATGACAAAAAGCAAAGTGATGAGCATGTGGTTATTGAGGAAAACCATTCTTGGGTTGGTGTAATCACTGATTTAGAGGATGGACAAGTTGAAGTTACATGGGCAGATGGAATGGTGACCAAGGTACACTATTATTTCTTTATCCTAACATTCCTCGTATGGGATTATTTTATTTTGTGAATAAAGATGTTTTGGTTTTCTGGATTTTGCGACTTAAAGAGAGCAGGAGGAGAAACCTGATATTTGGACTTCGAATCTCATTAAACTAAGTGTTATTAGCTGGAGATCTTTTCAGGCAAAGATAAAATAGGAAAAAGCGACAAATACATGCATTTGAAAGCAGAACGTATATCTTAATTATTTCTCATTAATCATGGAATGCATAGCTTATTCTGTAATAATGTCAAACGTGCCCTTGTCATACTAGGATTTTATGTTGCTTGCACACCTGAGAATACTAGAATTTCATATCCTGAAGTTCCTTTGTCATCTGCTCTCCTGATATATTGGACATTCATCATCCTCTCTTTATTCACATTTTCTCTCTTTTTTCTATTTCAAAAGGATAACTCATGCATCACCTTCCTCATTTATCTTCCAGTCAGGGTGTGAATGTTGAATTAAACATATATATAATCCAGATGGGTTGGTTTTCCAGGTTGGGCCGCAGGCCATATTTGTAGTTGGGAGAGATGAAGATGATGCATCCACTGATGCTGAAAGTGCCGCAGAGATTGGTGACGAATTAGATGATGATGATGATGATGATGATGCTGCCAGCTGGACTACTGTTGATTCTGCTGAAGTAGAAAATCTGGAAGGACAGGTTTGTAGAAATAATGCTGAACTCGGATTATAAATTGAGGCGTCCAAAAGACATTTACCCTTGTTTGTTTGTTGGGTGGCAGGATAATGTTATCCATACAGAGCCAGAGCAAAATGAACAAGAGGGCAGTGATCAATTACAGCTCGACGAGAGAGCTGAAACTACAGAATCTGATGGGTGTGGTACATTATATGGACTTGGAAGCACGTTATCATTGCCTTTCTGTGCATTAATTGCAGTCCTGAAATTTGCCATGAGTTTCCTGTGGGCTCTGCGAGGTTCTAGGAGGGCCTCAGAGGCAGTCAGTGCATCTATCACCTCTACTACACCAATTGATGATGCTCAAGATGATGGCAAGATAGTTGATGAGCATTGTAAAAGCGAGAATATGGAGGGAGAGATTGAGTCTTCTGCGATAACTTCTGTTTTGGGAGCTGATAACAACCCAGTTTTATCGAATGAGGACAACAGCATCGGACCTGATGAAGATGGTGAGGAAACCATAGACAATGATGATGCGTTTTACAATAAACCCAAAACTGGAGAGGCATGTAATTTTTTCAAGTCATTCGATAGTGTGAAGGATTCTGAGGATCATAATTTCCATAAGGAATCTTATCAGGTATATTATCTCTTGATTTGCTCCCTTTGTGTAGTAAGGACAATATGTGCTTGGCATTTTTGCATGTATAGTGCTTATCAATCATGGTGTTGGCTCCCCTGTCCAACGTTTTGCCCTTTTCTGGAGCAAAGCGATCAAAGTAATGTCAACTTATCTATGTTCTGTTTCTTCATTCTTACAGTCAAGCAATCAAAGGCGATGGTCCAAGAAAATACAGCAAGAGTGGGCAATGCTAGAAAGATCTCTTCCAGGTATCCCAAACAGTCTGTAAAATTGCATTGCTTATATAATGTAGAAAAGCAAGGCGGTGATGACGTTTTCTGTTTTATGCAGATACAATATTTGTACGTGTTTATGAGGACAGGATGGATTTGTTAAGAGCAGTTATAGTAGGGGCAAGTGGAACTCCGTATCATGATGGATTGTTTTTCTTCGATATCCATCTACCTGCAGACTACCCAACTGTACCTCCCGTAAGTTATAAAACTCTACGTATGTATAAAACATATATAAACACATTCGATATATTTGTTTGTGTGCATATAATGTACATGATATTTACTCTATAGATACATATTCATGCATAACGTATATAATAATAGATGTTCATGTATGAAATATACGGTGCATACTCTCTACGAATGCTCCACGTTTGTATAAACATATATAAACACATTCTATATATTTGTTTGTGTGAATATAACATATATGATATGTACTCTATAAGTACATATTCATGCATGACATGTATAATGTACGCACATGTATGAAATATACAGTGCATACTCTCTGTGAATGCATATGAATGAATCATATAAAATGCGTCAAATTTATAGATCTACTGCATATGATTACTCTAGTAGATATATACCTATTGAAAGAAATGATTAGATATCCCAAACTCCCAAGTTTTTTGCTTGTTCAAAGTATTTCAGTCATGGAATTGGAAGGTTAGCCGAGTTGCATGTGGGAACTGATGATGCTTATGTATTTTGTGTCTGTTGCAGCTTGTGCACTACCATTCAGGAGGCTTGCGCTTGAACCCCAATCTTTATGATACTGGGAAAGTTTGTTTGAGTCTCTTGAATACTTGGACAGGTAAAGGGAGCGAGATTTGGCATCCATCGACATCGAGTATCCTTCAAGTGCTTGTTTCAATTCAGGGGCTGGTGCTTAATGCTAATCCGTACTTCAATGAAGCTGGTTACGGCAAGCAGATAGGGACTGTTGAAGGAGAGAAGAATTCTCTCGCATACGCTGAGAACTCTTTCCTTCTTTCTTGCAAGTCGATGTTATATCTCATCCGGAGGCCTCCAAAGGTGAGAACAAA
This sequence comes from Azolla pinnata, assembly GCA_037176905.1. Taxonomy (NCBI): domain Eukaryota; kingdom Viridiplantae; phylum Streptophyta; class Polypodiopsida; order Salviniales; family Salviniaceae; genus Azolla; species Azolla pinnata. The sequence goes on along the minus strand of JBBBWG010031053.1, from coordinate 5,728 downwards.
GTTTTCCCAAACCTATTTGTCAGAGTACACAATCTTACAAAATGTGTTGGAATTCTGCATAATGATGATAAGAAATGCACGAATGGAGGATAGGTATAAATGTAAAATCTGGAAACATGTGGGTATCGTTGGACATAGCTGGTATATTAGGAATATCGTTGGACATACTGGGTATATTAGGAATGCTTGGCAGTGTTTTGCCTTCCCTTGAAATTTTTGCTTTGTTTTGGGCGATTGTGTTTTCCTTACCGTTGGCTCAGTTTTTTATGACTTTGGAACTTTTTGAAACAGCATTTTGAGGAGTTTGTAAGAGAGCATTTCAAGCGACGAGGTCCACATATCCTTAAGGCGTGCGTCGCATACATGCACGGGTCTCCTGTGGGTTGTTTGTTCAAGAATGGCACTATCTCGCCACCAGCTGGAAAGGAATCGGAGCAATCGACAGCCGGTTTCAGGCTGATGCTTGCAAAAATCATCCCTCGCCTTGTTCTCGCCTTCAATGAACTCGGGGCAGATTGTCAAGGGTATGAAGAATATAGCTCAACATAAAGCAAGGTTAGGAGAAAGAAACGAGAGCGTTTGTGGGATCTGATCCTTGGCTGGTTGGCGACGAGATGATGGAATTCGAATCCCACCATAAGAGAATGGTGATTCTTTTTTTCTTCTTCCGAGTCGGAATGCTCACAGTGTGCATGTGAGTGTCCAATTCATAAATGATACATATGATTTATATACATGGAATCGAGCAATGTAAAAGGCTTCCTTTTTTTTTCTATCCGCCCCATGCAGGGTCCTGATGTTTTGAGAGGAGGGGCCCATGTAACAAAAGGTTTGAATAAGAACATGCTTATCTTGAAAGTGAAATTCTTTTCAGTTGGGACATTTTCCATAAAAGAAAAAAGAAAGTAACTCTTGATGATAATGCTCACAATTTCATGAGGTGTTTGTAAGAAGGCTCTCCAAATCACTTGGTTTTAAGTTGTGCTGAAGGAGGGGCAGCTAGTAGTGCTTGTTTGTAAACATAAGGGCTTCTCTTGAGATCATGGAAGCATGTAAACATGATTTGTTGATGGGTTAAAAGAATAGCAATGGCTCAGCTTAGAAGATCATAAGCAAAACCCTTTTAAGCGTGGGCTGTTAAAGAAAACTCAAGCTTGAGCTGTTTCAAAGTGGTTAAGACTTAAACCAGTTTAGGCTAAACTTTATGTCAAGATTAATTAACATGGTTTTTTTTTTACAAACCAAAAAAATACTTGATCGGTTCCAGGCCGTCTAAATGGAGTCATTAGGAGCTCAAGACAAGCCATGCTAAATCAAAACCGGTTAATGAATCGCAAGGTTGAGCCGAGTCGCTGCCAAGCCAGTTAAAACACTAGCTTTGGATTCAAGCCGAGCCATTGCCGCTACCTATAATGGATGATGATTCATTGCCCACTTCTCGAATAATGTGTTTTTGTTCCGCTTTCGGGCATTTGATTACGGTGTAGAACGAGACGTGGCAGTCAGATTTTTTTGTGAAGTCATATGACCGCAAGGGCAACGGTGCGTGTGTACGAATCATTCCAACGTGCTATCGCAAACGTGGGGTGTAGAAAAGCGACACAAAACAGAGTAGTCATAACGAGTCGAAGGTGAAATAATGGTGTGGAAGCCACGGAACGAAAACCGCGAACGTCCGAGCATGTACAAAAACGTATTTCAAGGGTGGTGGAATTCTTCCGGGTCAGGGCGAGACTCGGTGGGGAGACAGAGCGAGAATCGATAGAGTTGCTAGGGGTGGGGCCATTGCGCGAAGTAGACGGCGGATTTGACCATCGTAGGTAGTATGGGAGATTTCCTCGGCGGCCCAAATGTACAATGCCAAGGGGGGATATGGAAAATGGATCAGGGTTTAGGCTTATGGTTTTCGTGGGGATTCGATGAGGGTTTTGTAGGGCTGGATCGATCGATCGCTCCGTGTTTGCACGAATGGCAACAAATCGCCCCCGCGATGCGCCGAATTCATTGCTTTTCTTTCTTTTGCTGTTTTGTTGTTGTTGTTGTTGTTGTTGTTGTGTGTTTTCGAGCTCTCTATATGCGGACGATCTCGATGCGACGCATCTTGACGCCGGCGTCGCGCGGCTGGACCAGCACGGTGACGACGAGCTCGGTGTCGTTGGCGAGGCCGAGACGGCGGACGTTGTCGTCGATCGCGAACTTGGCGGCGACGAAGATGCGGTGGTGGGGGCGCACCGGGTCGGGCATGGCGCTGAAGGAGCCGACGAACTCGGCCGAGGTCGCGGGTGTGGACGCGTCGGCGTCGGGGAGGTTGACGAACACGGAGAGCTGGACGAACTTGCGGCGCTTGAAGTGGAGGCCATCGAGGACGAGGACCTCGACCTTGTCGTCGTCGTGGTAGTGGGCGGTGGAGGATTGGGAAACGTTGCCCGAGGTGGGAACGTTGCCCGATTGGGAAACGTTGGAAACGTTGCCCGATCGGGAAACGTTGCTCGGCCGGGGCCGGGCGACAAGCACGACGAGCTTATCGCCTAGAGCTATGGTGCCCTCGGAATCGTGCCGCCTCCGTCGCTGGTGGCTCGGCTGGCCGCCGATCGCCGCCGGAACGCCGATGTCCGCGAGCCCGTACCGATGCTTGGCGTAGGGAACCGCGCTTCCCTTGGACACGGGCACCGGCTCGAAGCTCTTCCACAAGTCGTCGGTCGGGACGTTGGGATACGCGACCCCGAGCTTCGCGCTGTCGAGCGCGTCGCGGACCCTCACCTTCACGAGGTTCGCGTGCTCGTCGAAGAAGGGGAACTCGGCCTCGAGGAAGTCGGGGTCGAGCGGCGGCCTCCGGCGGCCCCCCGGCAGCTTCTCCCACTCCACCCACAATCGGTCGATGTTGGCGTGGTGCGCGAAGAAGATCGGGTCCCTCGCCGCCGTCGTGAACGTGCCCATGTCCTCGTTCAGCCGCTGCCGGTGGTCGCCCACCCACAGGTGGATCGCGTTGTGCGGCGAGTTCTCCATGCTCCCGCCCAGCGGCGCGTTCACCACCGTCGCGTCCGACAGATCCGTGCCCACCCTACAACACCGCCGCAAAATCCATCGGTCGATGGAGAGAGATCGATCGATCGTGGGTCATTCCAGCTCCGATCGATTCGGGATGATAGTGCCGGATTAGGGCTTGCTCTAGGGCTTTCGGGTCTTAGGATCGAGCTCCGATTCCGATCGATCGTGGGTGATTGATTCTAGCTCCGATCGATTCGGAAGATAGTATCGGATTAGGGTTTGTTCTAGGGCTTTAGGGTTTTAGGATCGAGCTCCGACTCTGGTCGATCGATCGTGGGTCATTCAGGCTCCGATCGATTCGGATGATTGCCGGATCAAGGTTTCTTCTAGGGCTTTAGGGTTTTAGGATCGAGCTCCGATTCCCGATCGGTCGATCAATCGACCATGGTTCAAGCTCCGATCGATTCGGATGATAGTACCGGATTAAGGTTTGTTCTAGGGCTTTAGGGTTTTAGGATCCAGCTCCGATTCCGGATCAATCGATCAATTGATTGTGGGTCATTCAAGCTCCGATCGATTCGGATGATTACCAGATTAGGGTTTGTTCTAGGGCTTTGGGGTTTTAGGATCGAGCTCCGATCCCAATCAGTCGATCAATCGATCATGGATTATTCAAGCTCCGATCGATTCGGATGATTACCAATAAGGGTTTGTTCTAGGGCTTTAGGGTTTTAGGATCGAGCTTCGATTCCGATCGATTGATTGTGGGTCAGTCAAGCTCAGATCGATTTGGATGATAATTTACCGGAGTAGGGTTTGTTCTAGGGTTTTAGGATCAAGCTCCGATTCTCGATCGATGGATTGTGGGTTATTCAAGCTCCGATCGATTCGGATAGTAATGGTTTTAGGATTTTTGGATCATGCCCCGACTCCAGTCAAAACGCCGCCGATTCTGACTCATCGTGTGTCATCCAAGCTCCGATCGATCCGGATGATACCGGTTTGAGGGTTTGTTTTAGCGTTTTTTTAGGGTTTTAGGATCGAGCTCCGATTCCAGTCAAAGCCCCGCCGACTCTGATCGTTCGATCATGGGCCGTTCAAGCTCCGATCTATACGGATGGTCCTGAATTAGGGCCCAATTCCGGTGGATCGATCGTTCATTCGATCGTGGGTCATTCAAGCTCCGATCGATTCGACTGATACTGGATAAGGGTTTTAAGGGTTTTAGGATAGAGCTCTTCTGATTGCGATGGAAACCCCGCCGATTCCAATCGATGGGCCGGTTGGTCGTGGGTCGTTCAAGTTCCAATCGATCCAGCTAGTACTGGTTTTAGGGTTTGTTTCAGGGGGTTTAGGGTTTAAGGGATTCGCGAGCGTCGATTTATCGATCGATCGAAGCTCAGTTGGGGGGGGGGGGGTTAGGGAGGGGCCCTTACCGGTACGCGCCGCCGATGAAGAGCTCCGGCAGCGGCGAGCACACCATGGTGCGGTACATGGAGTTGAGGTTCTGGAGGAGGATCTGGCGCGTGCTGCTCGCGTTGGCGAGCGGCACGAGGTCGGCGACGGCGCTCGCGTTGCGCATGATGGCGGGGTCGCGGAACGCGTCGTAGAGCGACGAGCCCGGCCACGAGAACATGTCGGGGAAGAGGTTGCCGCCCTCGAGCTGGTCGTCCCAGTTCCAGAACACGAGCGAGAAGGTGGGGTCGCCGACGAGGCTCGCGAGGATGCGCTCGTGGAAGTAGAGGTAGAGGCGGTGCCAGGGGAGGAAGATCCACGAGAAATGCACCTGCCGAGAAGAAGAAGGAGAAGGAGAAGGCGACGAAGAAGGAGAAGGCGACGAAGAAGGAGAAGGCGGCGAAGAAGAAGAAGAAGCACGAGGTTGGGTCAGCCATGGTCGGGGTTGGTCGGGCATTGCGGCCTTGAGTGAAACTCGGGCGCAATGTCCGGGGGGCGCAATGTCCAGGGGGCGCAATGTCGGGGCCGATGTCCGGCTTGGTCATTGGCCGAGCAAACTTGAGCCCGATGTCCGGTTCGGTCATTGGCCGAGTAAAACTTGAGCCCGATGTCCGGCTCGGTCATTGGCCGAGTAAAACTCGAGCCCGATGTCCGGCTCGGTCATTGGCCCGAGATAAACTCGGGCCCAATGTCCGAGGTCCAAATGCCCGGTGGTCGGTCATTGGCCCGAGATAAACTCGGGCACAATGTCCAGGGTGCAATGTCCGGGTGGTCGGTCATCGGCCAGAGTAAAAACTCGGGGGCGCAATGTCCGGGGGGGGGGATCGGTCGGTCATTGGGCCCGAGTTAAAACTCGGGCGCCAGAATGTCCGGGGGGATCGGTCGGTCATTGGGCCCGAGCGAAACTCGGGCGCCAGAATGTCAGGGGGGGATCGGTCGGTCATTGGGCCCGAGCAAAACTCAGGCGCCAGAATGTCCGGGGGACCGGTCGGTCATCGGGCGCCAGAATGTCCGGGGGGATCGGTCGCTCATTGGGCCTAAACCCTAAACCCTAAACCCTAAACCCTAAACCCTAAACCCGCAATCGGCCAGATACATTCGATAGGTTTTTGTTGTCTAATTACCGACCTGCATGGGGATGGTGCCCGACGCGCCGAAGCCGGCTTGCTTGAGCGCGGCGTTGCAGAAGGCGCAGTGGAGGTTGGCCTGGCCGAGCCAGCCGCGGGGGTCGTCGTCGGGGAGCGCGCGGAGGAGCTCGTAGGCGCGCGCGTACTGCGCGGCGCGC
>JBBBWG010031042.1:2919-36489 GCA_037176905.1 Azolla pinnata | reverse complement strand
GGCAATCAACTCAATCAGCTCGAGTATGTGTATGATTTTGGTTAGAAACTTTCACGAGAAATTTGAGAGGCAATCAAATCAATCAGCTCAAGTATGTGTATGATTTTGGTTAGAAACTTCACGAGAAATTTGAGAGGCAATCAAACCAATCAGCCCAAGTAGGTGTATGATTTTGTTAGAAACTTCACAAGAAATTTGAGAGGCAATCAACTCAATCAGCTCAAGTATGTGTATGATTTTGTTAGAAACTTCACAAGAAATTTGAGAGGCAATCAACTCAATCAGCTCAAGTATGCGTATGATTTTGTTAGAAACTTCACAAGAAATTTCAGAGGCAATCAAACCAATCAGCTCAAGTATGTATGATTTTTTACAATCCAGAAGAAACTTCATAAGGTTTCTGCCATGATACCAAACATTATAGCGGCAAACAGTTCACTCAAGGCCTGCATGATTTGTTAGATTCCAGGAACTTCACAAGATTTCTGCCTGGATACCAAACATTTCAGAGGCAACCAATCAATCAATCAACTCAAAGTCTGGATGATTTGTTAGATCCCCAGAAACTTTGCAAAGATTTCTGCCATGATACCAAACAATTTAGAGGCAATCAATCAGCTCAAGTCTGTATGATTTGTTAGATCCCTGAAACTTCACAAGATTTTCTGCCAAGATACCAAGGAATTCAGAGGCAATCAATCTATCTATCTATCAACTCAAGTCTGCTGCATTCGGCTCTCCAAAATCATAGAAATGCTTCACAAAAAAATCGCAGTTCCAGCATCGCATCGCATACAAGAAAACACAAGATTTCTGCCACGATACCAAACATTCTGTTACATCAAATTTGTTAGATCCACCACCAAGTATGCAAAGCATTCTGCACTCAGAATGCAGCTCTCTAAAAACGGTAGAATGCTTCACAAAAATTGCAGTTCCAGCATCGCATTGCATGCTAGAAAACACAAAAAACTGAGCGAAATACAGGATTATGTAAAGAAGTGGGCGGTAGTTCCACAATCCATTACTCTTTTAAGTGAATGAAACTTGGCTTGAAATAGACCAGTGTACATTAAAGAATTTTCCAGACATGTTTGATGTGCATATTATAGGAACTTATTTCCCATTGCAAGCACACACACTCACGAGACCTCATTATACATCACCTTTTGATTTTCGGTACAATCTTTTCTTTCAGGGACCCAGAAAAGGACACTAGAACAAAAGCTGATGAGAGCTGTGGAAGAACTCTTCGGAAAAAAAAACACTCAACAAATATGTACCCATGACAATAATTCCAACGGTGTGAATTTCATGCCTGATGCCCCCACGAAGAAGTCCTTGATCACTTTCACATGCCATCTCGAAATTTTAGAGTATCTGGAAAGAGTAAGAAGCATGGTCATGCACATTTATCCATGCCAACTAAAGAAGGTCATTTGTTCAAGGATCTAAAAATGTTCAAGTGATGCAAAACAGTTATGTGTAAACTATGTAGAGTAGTTGGTATGTAAAATAGGAAATCATTCAATTTTACCAGCCTTTCCAGGCGACTTTTCCAGGAGACAAAGCACACAACAAAATCTCAAGAAAATTTAAAATACGAGGGCACATTTGGGGTAAGCGATGAGATGGTTACCGAGTTAGAATATTGATCCTGGCTTTAGACAGATCCCAAAAGGCACACTAATGCTATACCTTTGGTGCCAAGTGGGAATGGAGATGAATTCCTGAGAGCTAAATCCCACCATTATTGCTTTTGCTAAAAACGAAATTCCTTTTTGGTGCACAGCCAAACTATCTCTTGCAAGGAGAGAAGTGCGTTTAAACTATCTTTTGCAAGGAGAGAAGCGGTATGCAGCCTCAAGCTGGCGGTTCATACAATCGTGCAGGAACCATGTTCACAGGTTAACAAGATTTTTTCGTGGTTGGGAAAGACGAAAATGCCAAGTCCAAGGTCGCCATCACCTGCTACCTTTTCATGGTTCTCCTGGGAGTCATTGATCCTCAACAACCGTGTCAAGCCTTGTTAGGCAAGTATATCATTAGCAGCTTACTTCCTGGGGCAGGTCCATGGAGTAATATTTTTAACCAAAGATTCACAATGCTGCTGGATCACAGAGGCTCAATGGTTTTTCTTGCAAAAGTTGAGTTACACAGCTTCGCAGCACTAGGGAAACTAAGATTATCAAAGGGATTTTGTAATGCATGGACACAAATTCAAAAGGGATTAGAAAGCATTCCCCCATCAAGCCTAGATGAAATGGGATAGACAGGCATTGGTTTTGAAACAGGTGGCTGATATTCGCTAATGGGGCATATGCTTGGCTCAAAAGCGAAATCAGGTTGGGTAAAAAGAGGAAATGGACAAGTGAAATCCCTACAGAAATGGGAGAAGTTTCTCACAGAACTTGAAAGCAAGCAATGAGAACTTACAAAATTCCTGGCATGACAAATGCATAGGCTCCTTTCCTGGAGGGAAGGCTGGCTCATGATCGAGGATCTTATGGCAAGTCAGTGCGAACATGTGATAGAGCCTAGAGAGGTCAAGTGAAGTGGACAGGAACTATGGAGAAGAGTTATTTGGGGCAATTCATATGATGGCAGCTTTCTGTTCTTCCACATGCAAAAGAGGAAGAGATTTCATTGATTACTTTGAAACCTCCACTAGTTCTGGGCAACAAAGGGTAGAGCAGGTACAGATAACAACGTTTGCTGTGCACCTTGGCAACTTTGGGCCTATGGAACCACCCCATTAGTCCGACTGAGTTAGGATTTGAAGAGTTCCAGTGCATTAGTCCACATAAACATTGTTTGGAGTGCACGACAGGCTGTTTAAATATTGGTGGAAGGTTCCTCCGAGCATAGTAAGGGAACAGTCTCATCAGTATTGTTGTAGGCATTTTGGATGAAGATTTGGGGGAGGCTACAAGCAAGAAGATTACTTAGTTTCAATGGCAATTAGCATGTAAGGCGACTAGTTAACATGAGATGTAATAACCCATGTGAGTCTACCAAGCATTGCTTGTGGGACTGTATGCAAGCACATGTGAGTTTTACAGATTGCCCCCTACTTAATGGACATAAGGGTGTGTTCCCATGGGGTTCAGTTCCATGGCGAAGATAGTGATAATGGCTGGCTCCTCCTTAGCTCTATGATATCATTTTTTGAGACAATAAGGTTAGTAGCCTTATAAGTTTCGGTTCGTATGGAACCGAAACTTATAAATGGCTATTTCCACCTCTATCTTTCCACCAGGGAGGACAAGGACATCTGGACATCATGATTCTTACTTGAATCTTCTACATGTAACTCAAGCAAGTATTTCAATCACCAAAGCGAATGAACTTTTAACTAATAGAAAATGACCTTTTTTCAGAAAAAATAGAATTATTTGTTAACGAATGTAAAATTTGAGGTGTATTCTAAGGCTATTCACGACAATATACCTTGACCAAAAGGAATGAAACCGCATAAAGAATAAATGAGATCGTCGCTGCAGTTGCTAGATTTTTTATGAGTTTCTTGTTGTCCTTGCTTGGTACAAAGGCAGTCTTTAGCGTCCCTGTTATCTCAAAAAGCCGATATGATACCTGTTTATGCAAGATGATGCAAAAAATCAGTCATCCATTTACTAACACACTCAAAAAAAGGAAAAGAAACTGAAGGAAGCCGATCAAATGCATATTTGTAAAGCCAATTTTGTTTGAAAGCCAGAATAAAGTTCTCAAGTCATTTAGGATTGTCATGGAAAGCCACATAAATTTTAAACCTGAGATTATTGAATTGAGCCATGTGAATTCAAACCATGATAAGTATAGGTGAACAGACTGTACAGGATATACATATAGGAATTACTTCATCGTACCAGCAAATAGATTGCCGTTGTTAACAGGAAGTTGACCATGGGATACCCTGGGATCACTGAGAGCAGCATTCGTGGCTGTCCATTTGGAATTCCTGATCTGGTTGAAACATCCCGGATCTCAAATTCTCATTAGACCTCAGCAAAAGGAAACAACAAGCTTGAATCTTCCATAGAAACATGAAAGATTTATTACCTCAACCATATATGTATCTGTCCAATGTATGTTTCCAGTGTTACCTTCCCAAGCCATCTGAGAGTTAAAGATAATCATGAAAAGCTCATCAACCATTGCACATTTAGGTGTTACCTGAATTAATCTTCCCAAAGTTACTTACGCGAACAATGTCATCGACCTGTTGCGAAATGATTGGGTGATATTCCTAAGACCAATGTACACACTGCAGAAGGAGGAATTATAATATCATTAGTGCAACTATTATGATATAGCACTTCACGAAACTTTGGTGAGATCAAATCATTACGTTATAGGTATCCAAGATGTATAGGGATGAAGCTTGTTGTATTCCTGTTTGTCCAGCTTATAGACATGTTCATACCATAGATAACCTACCTGTAATAATCAAACGTCAATTTGTAACACAATAGAAAGTTTATCTAAGCTTCATACAAATAAAACCTTAAGCACAATTGAAGACGGTAGCTCCTGTATACCCAGATACCACATTCAGTCTAAAAAAACAAACTTACTGATAGACAGCTGACAGAAACAGCAATTTTAATAGCAATCCTTCGCTGATATTCCATTTCTTCAAGCTTTTCCATCCATCTCTCAACCTAAAGACAAAGCAGTTTCAAAAAAAAGCTCTAGCATTATAAGATTACACAAGGTCGGAAAATCTCAGGGATCAACTAAGTTTTCCTATCGTATCACTACATTGCTCTTATGTTTGTAAAATTATGTGACAATAGATGCTGCTGTATACCATCGGGTGGAAATATGCATATAGCATGCCCACAATCCAAATGTATCGATCAAGACCAGATCTGAAGTGCCATTCATGTAATTTTGGAAGCTCTGGCTTCCGAGGGTCAGTGTAACCTAGACATCAGAAGCCCATTTGTGTAAAAACAAGGTGTAGAGTAGTATCAATATATATGCAGCTTGTTTTGATAAGCTCTAATGACTCACCAAGTAACCATGTAAATGGGCTCCAGAGTATGTCAAACACACCGGGTATCTCCCAAACAGCAATGACCACGGCAAAGCAGCATATTATCTTAATGGCTATGACAGATCCAACTTCATTATATTTATTGAATATTCCAAGGGCTGTGTAAACCATGAGGGTGAAAAGAGTGTGCATTGGGCATATGTAGTAAAGCATATAATCGTTGTTAACCACAATGCAGCAGAATAAAACAAGAAAGTTAAGCCGCCACATCATCTGCAATCCAAACAATAAAAATTTAGGACATGTCTTATTCCCAGAGCACATAACCTAGGGCAAATCTCCAAAGTATTTTAACAAAGTTTATATTGTAGCAGTTATACATGGATCAGCCCCAAAACTTTGAGAAAATAAGACAAACTTAAAGGGCGTTCAGGGCAATAAAGAGAAAACCAGGGACGTTTCAGAGTTTTCTTGAACCTTGAGGTGGATGATGGAAACCAGAATCTAGAACTAGAAATCGTGCATCCCTTCATAGAATATCTAACCGGAAATTTCCCTAAGAAGCATCAATCATAACTGATTACCTGACAGAAGCGGCCCAAACTAAAATCTTTCCGTACATAATAATACGAGAAGTTCCCGAAACCAGTCATCCAGACATACGCTGCAATAAACACTCTGATGGCATTATAGATCTCCACTGCTGCGAAATAATGATACAACAAGAAGAGTACCTGCAGCAGAGCAAAGATTCGGCCTCACTCAGCTGTGTAAAATGCTTCAATTCAAATATACTTAACATTTCTTATTTAACATCTCTCCGTTCAGAATTATCTATCCCACATTTGGGATAACTCGATTCAGAGAGCACTCCTATAAGAGCTTCAGGATAAATATCAACCAACTACAGGGCATCTCTTGTATGAGGCAAAATCAAATGGTAAATAACGCAGAGTGCATGTTTCGAATTTGCCCAAATTTACATTACAAGGCTACCCAAATTAATTTTGAAATTGATTAGCATATCGTCATTCGAAAATGCCATCAGCAGTTTAGAAAGTGAATTCTCTTTAGAGTGGTTGAATCTTTCCTCTGGACGAAATTTTCCAGCATCTATTGAATGAACCAACACCTTTGCAAAGCTTGAATGTGTATGGTCTTCTTTAGAATATTATCATTGCAGTGAAATCATGCCCGAGGGATTGTAGACAAATCCCAAACTCTCAGTTTTTGGCATATATCTGACCATATTCCTACATTTTCTATCTCTTCCAATCATTCTCGGTTCGCATAAGATCACGCAGACACTTAAGTCAACTACTCCTGTCAACGCAATTATATTTAAATGATACTATTTTAGCAGGAGACAAAAGGTGATCAAATTACCTGCATCCACCCCTTCCATTCCTCTGTCTGATGTCTATTTAGATACAGAATATGCTTATTGCTAGCAGCAGATTTCTCCACATGCTTCTTTAAAGAAGTAATTGCAGATGCACAAATCAATAGCAAATACAGGAACAGGAACAAATCCCTATTATAGTTCTGCAAAAAAATAAAATTCCTCATTAGAACCTCATATATATTGTTTTTTTAGGAGTAGCTAACAGGATCTCGCAAACGCATTATACATGAGGAAAATGCATTTACAATCCCTTTCACAAAAATATATCTATTGATGATCACAATAATGTCTTATATAGTCTTTCACAAAAGCAACTCAGTCTATGATCACACTAATGCTTGATAGTCTGTATGAAATGATTTACCTTTGAAGATTCCCCGAAAATATCTGTCCTATCACAGATGAAGTAATATATGAGCAGGCCAATAAATTCTGACCTGTTACAAACGCAACTTCCCTAAGATCTCCATCACATTGATGCATTTTATGTAAACACAACATCTGTAGAAAATAGTTCCAAAACACCATTGCTTCTTCTCGTTATTTCCTTAAAAGATTTCAATCAGAGATTCCTAGTCAGCCTTCATCAAGTAGCACACGTAAGTACATGAGAGGGGTAGAGCAATGGCAGTAGGGGTGAAATAGATGAATAAAGAAAAAAGCGTGTGATTTCTCCCTTGCACTCATATAACTTACATGGCTCTGAAGGTCAAACGATTCTCTAGTAGAAATGCCTCATTTAGTGTCAAGAACCTAAGAAAATCACAAAATTTAGTGGCCCTTTTATATTTTTGATACATCAGTGGTATATAACTACAACATGAGAAGTAGGGCTCCCAGCACCTGTACAATTGTTCTTTGACTGATGGTTCAGAAAGCTTTACAGGTTGCACTCCTGCATCAATAAGCTTTGCTTTCTCTTCATCGTTGACTTCACCTCCACTCTTGTCAACAATATTTATATCTGAGTGCCTGGAATTACAATAATGTTGAATCAATAAAAAGCCCTGGATGTTTTGATAATAAATCAGCGTAAGTAAGTTTCCCAAATGCAGGGTAGTAGATGTATAGTCGAAAATCTGGATCAAAACCCTATATCCCTAATATAAAGAATGGTAAGTAGATTCATGTTAGCAGCATAAGCAAAGGGACGAGTATCTTATATATGATGAAGCGGATGCATGGTTAATAATCTCGAAAAACGCTTACTCGTATTCTAGAAATGGGCATGTGTATTCATGGTTGAATCCTAATGCAGAACAATCCCATTTAGGAGCCCCAAATCATCTCCTTGAGTTACTAATGACAAATTTCAAAGGTAACACTTACACTTTAGTTAGCAACTTCCTGTGATTTAGAATCTCAGCATATATCCAGGCAGTGATGATTGGAATGATGGCAAGAAAAAACGACACCTGTACATTGTAGTGAGCAAATATCAGCTCTGAAATAAGGTAAACAAAATCAAACTAATGCGTGCACAAGGCATAAGAGGCCATCCTTATGCCTATCAGAGATGCATATTGTCATTGAGTTCCTTATGCAATAAAATGAGGAAAAAAACCAAAATACCAGCATATTGATTTATTTCACCACACTCCCTTTATCAACCTCACCACAACCAGCATTTGAGTGCTAGAGCCATTATAAGGTGAGGTTTTCTTTCTAACTTTAAAGGTTGATTTAGGAGCCGTTAGGGAGAGAATTAAAACTTATCAGCCTTCAGGAAAACAAACAAAAGGATTATCTCCATTTTCCCTAGAAAAATGTTCCTAGTATTTCAACGGTGTCACTGAAATATGCCCAACAAATACAAATTGACCGAAATCCTCTTCAAGAAAGTTGCAATGGCCAGCTAATTCCTTTCCTCTCTCCTCCAGGGTTTATTCAGGGCGTTTAGGGAAAGAATGAAATCGTAGGGAGCTTCTAGAAATGAAGAAACAACGCTTCCACATGATAAATTTTCTCTTGTTGAATATGGAGAAAAGGGAGATCCATCACGTTACTCCATTTCGTGTACTTGGGTGCCTCAAAAATCTGGTGAAAAATCTTATCAGCAGTAGATGCACGACTTATTGAAGGTGTAGGATATACCCATCTATATATAGGTAGCATCTATCACATGATCGTCTCTAAGTTTAGTGCTAGGAAATTTTTTCAATTCAAGCTTGACTCATGGTAGACTAAAATGTTGTCCTTCGATCATGGAGGAATGACGACATGGTAATGTATCTATCATTTCTTCGTATAATTTCCAGCTTTCCCATACTTTCCGAGTTCATAGAATTCATCTACTTGGAGATGTCTAAGATCATACCTTCTTCTTTCTTGATGATTGATATGTTGTTCATCTCCTTCTCTATTCTTTCATCAGTCTCTGGGAAAGTTCCTAGGCTATGTGGATCCATCATCGAACCAGATGAACTTGGTCTAGCTTAGATTGGATGGAGGACAATCTAATCCCTGAGCCCAATGAGTTTGCTTTCTCTCATGGCTTATTAATCACTAATATAAAAAAGCTCTCGTGGGGCCTATCTTTGCCTCAATCGAGCCGTTAAGTGCAGCCATTTACGTTAATAAGTAGCATCATCAAGCATAATAACTTGCATACATATGCCGTCTAAACACAGAAGTTCCACGTTATGATGCCATCGTAACACAGCAATTCCATATATATAATGCGAATCTAGCATAAAGACTCTACCTTGATCAAATCACATCGATTTGCATCTATGATCCCAACCAGCACAGGAATCCACAGACACGATGTCATCTAGCCCAACAATATTACATTCATACCATCATCTAAGCACATAGATCCACCTATACAATCCCATCAAACCACAATATATGCGCATACATTCTGGTTGGTTCAGCTAACTTGCTGATTGATCCTCTTATATAGGGGGATCTCAATCAAAGGAAGGACCTTTGATGCGCTTTCAGCACAAATAATTCAAGGAGTCGTTTTACAGCCATAGACAATCAAGAGAAAGAAGCTAGTAAGACTCCTTACCTGACCAGGTGTAATCGGCCCTCGTTCTACCATCTTTCGCCTCTTCTTCTCTCACAAAGACCGGAACTTTGCTGTTCAGGAGACGAAGATTACTCGAACCCCCGCAATCAAGGCGCGGGGAAGGAGTGCAGATTTTGCAGAAAAAAAACCCGGAAGGAAGGAAGGAAGCAGAAATGGGACAGGATCTTTCTTCCACCCGCCCCCCCCCCCCGCCCCACCACCACGATCCGATCTATCCGATCCAGCTGTTGTGCTGAGGATCAAGATCAGCGAGTGCCCTTGTTTGCAAGGGGGAGAGTTGTTGTGGGGTTGAGCGGCCTGATCTCTGCGGATGCGGATCGAGAGGGGGTTAGATCAGATGCAGCCCAAGCATCGGATTTGCATCATACTGCACGCTTCAAGCAGATCAAGAAGAGAGAGAAAGAGACAGAGAGGGAGTGTGTTTGTGTGTCTCTTTCGCCCAACAACAAATCGCCCACAATCAGAACAGCTCTCTCTCTCTCTCTCTACACACTCTCTCTCTAGACTACCTCTCTCTAGACTACCTCTCTCTAGACTACCTCTCTCTATATTCTCCCTCTAGACTACCTCTCTCTATCTTCTCTCTCTAGACTACCTCTCTGGACCATGGCCATGGTAGTTGCTTTTGCCAGATTCACTTTTGCTTCTTTTGTTGCTCTGTGCAACTGTCCCTGCTTCTGCTGCTGCTCTGCAGAATCGGCTTTGCGTTTGGAAATCTGGCTCTGTTCCTTGCTTCTGCTTCTATTGTTGTTGTTGTTGTTGTTGTTGTTGTTGTTGTTGTTGTTGTTGTTGTTGTTGTTGTTGTTGCTGTTGTTATTGTTATTGTTGTTGTTGCTGTTGTTGTTGTTGTTGTTGTTGTTGTTGTTGTTGTTGTTGTTACTGCTGCTGTTGCTTCTGCTTCTGCTTCTGCTGCTGCTTCTGCTTCTGCTGCTGCTTCTGCTTCTGCTTCTGCTTCTGCTGCTTCTGCTGTCCACGGCCGAAAATGCTCTGTAGATACGACGATGGGCTCAGAACAGCGAGAGCATGGCAAGTAAGAAAGAACCGTACGAGAAGAAGAAGAGGAGGAGGAGGAGGAGGACTTGGGAGCACAAGAGCAGCCGAAGACTGGCGTCGAACCATTCAGATTCGTTCAATAACAACGGTGCGAAAGAAAGAGCAGACGGTATATTAACGTCTGCTCAGGCCGATCTGACCCATGAGACAAAAGCGTGCGATAATGCTGCCTCTGGCTCAGGGTTTAGGGGTTCTAGCAAGAGACGGAGCTTCTCGCCTGCTCCGTAGCGCTCTGTAAAGTTTGACAAAGCTGGAAATAGCAGGTTGCCGAGTTCGCCTGTTGCTCTGGAGTATCGTTTTCTGGTCTCCTTAGGTCATGCTGATATACTCCGACCTTCGAAGACGATACTCTGTTGTTTACCGTTGCGCAGGGAAGGCAGAAGAGAGAGGGGGCCCCGAACAAAAACCCACGTGCCCGAATTTCAGCTCTGTTTCGCGATCGTTCTGTTGTACCAACCCTGGGCTCAGCTTCCGACAGACGCTTCCAGTTTTTTTCAGCTCGCACGTTTTGTCAGCGACCGACGAATGCCCCGGCTTTTCAAGCACACGGGGGCCACCGTCTCTCCGAGCATTCTTCTGCCGATCTTTCGTTCGTGCATGTGCACACACCGAGATCCGATTGTCATCGTTCGTCGGCCTTATTTTTCGACATGTTCTCGGCATGATCTGCCGATCGAGGAGGACACAGTAGGGGTTAGAGATCCAAATCCATGAATCTATGTTGGATCCTCACCAAGATCCATGATGTAGCTTGCCACGATCGGCTTCATCATATACACAATCAGTTTGCAGCCCTTTTTTTGTTGTCCATTGAAATCTGCACATATTGGCATCATATTTAAAACAATCAGTTTGCAGCCCTTTCTTGTCCACTAAAACCTGCATATTGGCTTCATATACACAATCAGTTTGCAGCTCTTTCTTGTCCATTGAAATCTGCATATTGGCTTCATATCTAAAACAATCAGTTTGCAGCCCTTTCTTGTCCACTAAAACCTGCAGATTGGCTTCATATACACAATCAATTTGCAGCCCTTTGTTGTCCATTGAAATCTGCATATTGGCTTCCGATATATAACCAATTTGCAGCCCTTCCTTGTCCACTAAAACTTGCATAAATCATTCTTTTGTCAGAAGAAGTCGATGGATTACCAAAAGTGGGGCCCTTCCCTGATGGATCGATCCATCGTCATCAGAGTAGGTTCTGCCCCCATCAATGTACCGATCCATTTCAAGCTGTTTGTACACACAAGTCGAGGGCTCTCTTCCTATAGATCATGGTCCAATTGAGTGTGTTAATACTTCAATGCTCCACAATGCAATAATATAATCACAGCATGGACCACTTTCCACATGGTTTTGCATTGAGGAACACTCCACAGGCAACTTCAAGGGGGTTCAGCATAAGATGTGCATTTGCAGTTTAGCGTAAGAAGTGCTTGACAAAGCATTCTCAAAGTTTTCCTGAGACAAAGACCTCTCAAACACATCTACATTCACTGTGATCTTATGCTCCTAACCATTTCTCAGCACCACCTGCAAAATACAGCGATTTGCTTTGGCCGCTCAGCCCAGCAATGCGCTGGACCAATCCCATCACAGCCAGCTCAGTGAAGACCACAAATCTAATACATGGTTCACAAATCCCAAGGAAAGCAAAATTTACCATGATCATCGCAATTGAATGAACAGAATTGTTTTCAACCATAGTCTCCATCACTCATTCATCTACTTCACATACGGTGGGAGGCACCACATTCCTGCCCTGTGGCTGAGAATCCAGCATCAATCTCGGAGTTTGACATTTGGACATGTCGTTCCACTCTGTGAAGATCGGCCTTCATTTTAGAGAAACAAAATTTGTCTTAGCACATCACAAATTCATCCTAGCCATTCATCCCGTGCGGTCCCAACATATTGGTTAGCAAAAGCATAGTGCAATCCTCGAATATCTGAAGCATGAAGACCGTTAATGGCAAAATTCTTGCAGCTGTCAAGGACCTTCAATGCTGCTTCAATTTAATATGTCGACATCATTCTCATCATCGAGGAGGAAACCAAAGCTTGACTTTCTTGTCAACACTAGCAGTAGCTAAGATTGTGACCCGCCCTTTCTCTGCACAAAATCAGCCAGTGATGGGCAGTTAGATAGGTAGAAAAAGCAATGAAATAATAATGTTCATCCATTCTTATATTCTTTATTTCCACTCTTTACTGCATATATGTTACTGCTCATTTCCAGGTAGCTGCTGTTAAAGCACTAGGAATGGGACTTCAGAAGTTGCATCGCCAGCCAAAACAGACCAGTTCAAAGAAACAAAAGCCAATAATGAGAAAAATTCAAAATACTTCCAAGGTTGGTAACTGGTTCTCATACAAATCTGATAGTGTGACTCTTGCCATAACACATACCCCCTCAGAAATCCATCCCATGGGTACGAATAGTGAGCTTCTAACCGGAACTTAAAAGTGATTTCAATCAGATCACTCAAGAATTGTAAGTCATTTGAAGGTTACTGGCCCATCAACATGCTATCGATCCATGATGACTTGGGCCTTTTTGGTCAGAATGCAGAAGAAATCCCAGAGAAAGAGAAATATTCCAAGAAAAAAAGTAAAACAGAAGGAAACATGTTATAGTTTGTTGGTGTCTTACGATCCCTCATACTTTGTGAGCAATGTTGTCTTATCCATGATCGATTACACCCATTGATAAGCAAGCTCATAAAGGAAATCAGAACATGTTCATACTAGAAAACAGCTCACCTGTATTGACCGGTTCAGGTGTCCATGCAATGCATGTAATTAAACCTGCAAAGGAACCACGACAATTAGGAGTCAAATCATCATAGTCGTATAATGTAGATTCTCACTATTTCCAAATGACTGATTCAAACAATGTACCCAGTCTCTTATGATTAAATTATCCTGTGAATACTACAAAACAACTAGTCTATAATCTAGCATTCCAGTTACCTAGGAAAGAATGGTTTTATATGTTACATGGAAAACAAAATATAGCACGCATCCTACTGGATACATGAATTATGTACCAAGCTAATTTACTTTGCTGACTTGCTTACCATCATGTGCATTCTCAACTGTTTCAAGAGCATCCCCAGAATCTAGGGTAAGCCACTGCAGAGTCGAGCCATGAGTAACTGCAATGAGCTTATTGTCCGGGGATACAGCAATTCTATCTAGATGAAGAACAGCACCATTTGAATCATGCAGTGGTATGGAAAGCACCTTCAAACATTTAGGGTCCTCATCTAAATGGTATCTTACTGCAAACAGACACAAACACAACAGTTCAACATATTAAATCAGGCCAGCAGCATCAATCCGATGGTTATATATTGTTGCCATACCATTGATATTCCAAACTCTGATTGACCCATCTTTTGATGCCGTCACAACTCCAGCCGAATCCCACGTAAAACTCAACCATGTCACAGCACTCTACACGCATACTCAGTCTCAGTGGAAACAGCATTACAGCTCAATATTACAACATGCTTCACGCACACACGCACGCACGCGCATCCTTATTAAAGAGAGTCTATTTCTGCCGGCATAAAAGCTCCTCGCCGAATTTCTTTACATGCACTTGACATGTATGTACTTAGCATGCCCTGCCTTCAGCAATAAAGAGGATGCATCCTTTCAGCTCAGGCCATTCCTATTCACTAGCTGCAACAATCACTAACAAGGAAATCACTAAAATGGATGCCAACTGAGAATTCATTGCATCGTCCTCGAATGAATGCAGCTTTCGATAAAACTAAACAGCTTCTAGATTTTGGCTACGCCGACTATCTTTCCTACAGTATTGTTTGAAATGCAAAACTCCATCACAACATCAGTTAGAAGTATATACTACCACATAACCTCTTTGCTAGAAGAGGATTCTATCTGACTGTTGCACCACACACTACAAACCAGGGACAGAAGCACTAGTTTCTTCAAATCCTAGACCAGACGATGGCAGTATTTGCCAATGCCAGCTCCGTCGTAACATGAACTTCGTATGCTCAACCTTTATTGTGACAAACTTATAGAATTGAACTTAACCTAGAACATCCTTGCTTATGTTACGATAAAAAATAATGAATATCCCAAATCCAGCATAGGCAAGACCTACTGTCAGAATTTAAAGCCCTAGAAGAAAACAACACTTCTTGCAACAGCAGTTCATCACCTATAACCTATGAATGACAATATGACAAAAACAACCAACTTCAGTACAATATATAGATTGAAAGGTTTTCTCATGTTCACACCTTATGTCCCTTGAGCTGCATGACTTTGCTGATTTCACGAACTGATCCATCCTTTCCATAGACTATTTCCCAAATCTGTATACAGCCACATCCTACATATATAGATCAATTCATTCTTTATTCTCAAAAATGGAATGTGGTAGACCCACCTTAACATCTGCAGTAAATGCTGCTGCTGCTAGAAACCGTCCATCTGGAGAAAGAGCTGCCATAGTATTCTTGAGTTGATTAGTGTCAACAGTACCAACACATTTTCCACTTGCAGCCAACCAGAGTTTAATATCCGTTCCTGCCCAAATAGTTAGCGCATCACCCAGATTAAAAATTCAAGATCAACGTAGACCCAGAAATCCAATCAGCTGCTGATTCTACTAAGACAATCCATCCGCATGTCAAAATTTAGACAGACTTCTGCCAAATACCTTCAGAACACGACGCAACAATAATGCTTCCATCACCAGTGCCATACTTTGCAGCAGCAGAAGAAAGTGTGATAATATTTCTCCGATCGTGTACTTGATCCTTTTCCCACTTCACTTCTGGTGGCGGCAACTTAGCCTGTCCTTTAGCATCTGCCACGGCCTTCCCCTCAGATGTTGCATACATAAACAAGGAGGCTCCAGCTATGTTCTCTGTTGCAACTACAAGCTGGGATGTTCCCTCTCCAAATGCAACTGCTGTCGGACTATTCCCACCCGGTAAATTCATGTACAAGAATCTGAAATCGTTATAAAGAAGAAGATTTCTTTAAGATTTTGATGCCATGCCTCTTCAAGAAGAATGCAGCTTAAATTTGAAACAAATCGTATTCCCCGTTGTATTAATTGTATGTCCCAAACATTAATTCACAAGATCAGTCAATAAATAGCTCCAGATATTGAGAGAGAATTTATTTTCGTGTTTATTTGGGCTGAAAAAGCAGTTCTAGTAGTCAATCATAAGGCTGTAGGTAACACCTATCGATCATATCTGTAAATGGTACAAGCTTGATACTAATTCTTATGTATGTGGAACGTCAGCTTGTCATAACAGCTCAAATGTCTCCATGCAGATGCTAAAACATGAAAAATGAAACTTCTATCGAGATAAGAACTTGGAAAGCATATAGCATAAGGATGAGTCTGAAGATGATCTCACTTAACATCTTAGGTCCAGCGTGTGAAGCCTGATGTACTATAACCCCTGCCAGCTAAACCTTCTCAAAGTAAGGATGTTGATAGAAAGCAATTGATCATCTCAATGGGAAATCAAATACAATTAAAACTGAACTGAAGTCCGACAATCTTGCTTTTCTTGGATGAGTTTCAATGACATTATCCATGCTTTCCAAATGGTCAGCGGGTAAAGAGAACCATCAACATAGCGCGTTATCAGATGTTGCTATCTCTTCCATGTACCCACGAATGAGAGGCTTTTGAAATTTCATCAGAAATAGAAATAGAATATCCTATGTGCATAGATTATGAAAAATTCCCTTTAGGGGAGGTTCTCAATTTGACCACTAGGCTCTACATGTTCCACTTTCCTACAGTACATCACTTGGTATTCTCGATGTTTGTTTACTTTCTGCTGCCTTCGGTAAGTATCTACGAACAGGTTAGAACACATTGTCTCTCTTGCATCCTCGCTCCTACCCCCTCGCTCCTACCCTGGGACGAACGAGTTAGGATGCAAATGCCTTGGACAAAAGGAATTGAGAAGGTAAGGATGGCAAACACTCTTTAATTGGTAGGGAGAACAAAGCAGGACCATGCGTGTAAAACATTATCGGAATACAGGGAGAATGTACTAAGAAAAGCTTTGCGTGAATGTACTAAGGAAAACTTTGCGTGAAATCTGCAAGACATCATTGAGTGAAGAACATACTTGACATTCCTATTGGATGCATCCTCCAGTTTAAACACACGAGCAACCCCATCTCCACTTGCTAAAGGAATAGCACAACCACATTTGTTAGTTTGCATACAATATATGCAGTAGAAACATTCACACTGCAGCAGCATGCTGAGTCTGAATTACTTCAAATCCTGACACAGCTCATTTGAGCACTACATTAGGAGAAACTTTTATGAAGGCATACATATGTGAATTCACAATACCTGTCACTAATGCCCGGCCATTTGATGCGAAACAGATTCCATTGACAGCATCTGTATGACCCTTGAGAGTGTTCAGGAGAAGAGGGTGATGCTTCTGAGATTGAACCTGAATAGAGCTACTTATGTAAATTCCAAATTATCATACCACTAAACCAGTCTATCACCTACTTATGAGATCGCAACAGCTGTCTAATTAATATAAATTCCTAGCTACAAAATGGCAGGTAGAAACTGTGGAGTTGAAGACATTTCGGGCCAACGAAGAGACAGGATTCAAAGTACGAGCAAGTAAATTATGAGCTCTCGCCTTCGAAATAAAAACATCTACAACGATGATACATCGAAACAGACATGTCCAAGTACACAATCATACAAGGACCAAAAACATAACATGCATCCACTTCGATACACCCATAACCACATGAAATCTACTGCATATGCATACATGCGCATGCAATGTAAGGTTTTCTATGCGATGCATTCCATAATACTCGCATGAATTTGCATACATACAATTCATACATTTCTGACAACGCAATCCATACTCAAATACGCATGCACACATATGCATACAACTCATGCCGTATACCGATTTGCAGCACATACATTTACACTCCTGGTATACCGATTTTGCAAGCACGCAAAACAGATCCATGAACGGGAAGTGCAACGGGTAACTAACAACCCATTCCAGATCGCCATACCTACACGTTGCTTGCATGTGTGAAGGTGCTCATCGACCCTTTACATCCCGACGACGACGACGACATAAGATCCATTTGCAATTGATCAACGGAAAGAGAAAGCCGAAGAAGGAGCACTTACCTTTTCCGCAGCAGAAGGCCGAACCCTGGCAGGATGGTGTCCAGAAGAAGAGGGAGGAGGAGGAGCAGAAGACTTCTTGGGAGCAGCGGGCTTGGGCAAGACGGGTGGTTGAGGGGGGGCGGCGCCATTCCGCCGAGAGCCGAGGAGCCAGAAGAGCAGAGAGGCGAGGAGGAGGGAGAGAAGGATGCCGAGCAGGAGCTCGGGCGACAACGCCATGGCCGCCAGAAGCTCGCTCGCTCGCTCGCTCGACGGAGAGATCGGAATCTGTTCTGAATCTCAGAAGAGAGAGAGAGAGAGAGAGAGAGAGAGAGAAGAGAGAGAATATGTGTGTGTGTGGAAGGAGGAGAGAGAATGTGTGTGTGTGGAAGGAAGAGAGAGAATGGGAGTGTGTGTGGAAGGAAGAGAGAGAATGTGTGTGTGTGGAAGGAAGAGAGAGAATGTGTGTGTGGAAGGAAGAGAGAGAATGGGAGTGTGTGTGTGGAAGGAAGAGAGAGAATGTGTGTGTGTCTCTCTCTCTGGAAGAAGAAGAGAGAATATGTGTGTGTCTCTCTCTGGAAGAAAGAAGAGAGAGAATGTGTGTGAAAATTTGATGAGTAATCATAAATGGAAAACTGTTTTTTTTTCTTTTTCTGAGATGTTGGGGATTACACCATAATCGGGATATGCAAAATTCGTTCGTGCTCAATGGTGTGACCGGGGAGTCGGAGCATACATCCGGAATCTGAAAGGAGTATATTGATGTGACGATTCTCTGTCGAAGCAAGTCCAAAATGCTCAAGCACGGAGCAAATATGGTTGCAAAGATGGGCTCGAATTGCACTATCCTCGAGCTGCGATAGATAATTGTTGACGTGAAGCATCGTCCAACGAGGATGATATCTAACATGTACACAGAATGGAGCGCATCTACTGGAAGAACGGGCAAAGTTAGTGCGGGCAAACTCCGTCACACGGAGAAAAAAAAAGCGATCCGATTATCTCGATGAAACGATTGGATTATTGTTGATATAGTGGTACAAACAGATGGACATACAAAGCGAGTTGATAATCACTCACAGTTCAGAAGGAGTATCCACGTTGCTACGTTCGAACCGATCACAGATGCAAGACAGAGGCCAGCAGGCTTTGTAGCAGCTTATATTACAATATGCTCTTCGAGCAAAGATTCAAGTTAGTATAAAACTGAAATCACCGGAGAGAGAACGGTATGCAGTTGCTCGTGCTGGTTCAATCTGTACAATGAATGCACCAAGATCATACTAGTACGAATCGTTTGATGGAAGAAAAACATCCAGATAGCCAAGCAACAGTGGACACACACTTTCCTCTCGGGATGGAAGGTCTGTACCGAAGCAAGCAAGAACAAAAGAGGGCCTATATGCAAGCTTTCAGATGCAGTAAAGCAGCAATCAGGAAGTCATGGTTGCAATGCTAGAGTGTTTTATGTTGGAAGATGTCGACAAACTCAGCATCACGGCGAGGGCATCTGCACCCAGAAGGCTTGCCGCATATGCATAGTTCATGCATACCAGCTTTCTTCCTTGAGTCGCAGAATCCCTGTTCCAGATCGGCTGATACTTTCGGAAAACCCGCGTTAGATCTTCTCGGCTCGCGATCTGCTCCCACAAATCATTCCGGTTTCGGCTCGCGATCCACTTTACCGCGGGCGGCTAGAATCGCGTCGAACTCATCAGCAGCTCTGCTCGGAGTCCATTCCGCAAAGCTTTTGATCGATCGGAGCCTCATCCCTCTGATAAGTTAGTTCCCAGTGTCTCTCTCTCTCTCTCTATTCTTTCTTCTTCCCCAGTGTCTCTATGTGCTATTTCTTCTTCTTCTGCTTCTGCTTCTGCTTGCTGATTCTTCTCCAGAACTGAATGAAGAGAACAAAATTGTAGAGGCCTAGTTTTGTAAATTGCTCATACTATACAAATACAAAGACAAAAAACAGAGCCTCCAAAAAAACCCTAAAATTCCTTCCTTCTTCTTCCTTCTTCCTTCTTCTTCTTCTTCTTCTTCATCTTCTTCTTCTTCTTCTTCTTCTGCTGCACACCCCAGTGTCACAGGGGAAAAACCGAGCTTTCCATCGCCGCTCCGGCGCATCTCAGACCGACCCACTTCGCAACAGGCGCGGATTCAGCTCCAGCGATGGCTCCTTCCCCGCTGCCGCTTCTCCTCCTCCTCTAGACGGAAGAAGAAAGAAAGAAAGAAAGGAAGAAAGAACGAAGAAGAAGGAGACATCTTCTTCTCGACGCGCTTATCCTCTTTCTTCCGAAATCCGTTCCCCCCCCCCCTCTTCTTCGTCAGCGGCGATCTATGGCTACCCAGAACTTCTTCGCCTTGCTCGGCGATGACGAGAACGACGACCCCATGGCCCTGGTTGCCAAGCTCCCCGTCAATGCCCCCGCCAAGGAGCACAAGGCCGAGAAGCCTGCTCCGGCCAAGCTCCCTACCAAGCCCTTGCCTCCGGCTCAGTCAGGTAACTGTACTCTACAACCATCCATCCTGTTGCTCGTAGCTCGCGTTTCTAGTCTGTGAACCTCGATCTCCTCTTCCCAAGCCGTATAATCGGGCTCTATATAACCGTATATCCCCATGTTTTGATGCATTTCCACGAGGTTCTCAAGCCCTAAAATGTAAGTCCTCTAGTTTTCTGCTTCCCTGGGAACTATATGCTCGTTTCTCAAAGACGGGTTCTGAAGTTCTATTTCTTTAGGCATTTGACTGCAGAACTGGAAATTCAATCGCATTTTCTGCGAATCAATGCCCGAGGCCTTAAACAGTAACCCTGAAGTTACGTTTTCGCAAATTAGCTAGATTTCTTTTTTTACACGAAATTAGCTGAAAATGTTGCCATCTTGTCTTTTTATCTCTGTTTGTCGTGCTTACTGTGGTAAATTAGCCCTAGAATGGTTCTGTTTTATGCGTCTCTCTTTTTATCAATAGATCCCTTAATTTGCCAACATCTAAGAGTATCGTGCTTTACGTACTCCACTTCGTTTGTTAAGCCCTAGAAACTTCCTGTAAGTGTTTTCTCCTCCTATTTTGTCATACACTGTAATGTTCTATTTCGCATTTTTTTATACTTTTCTGCAGTCTGCTTCAACCTGACGCAAATTATCATATATGTGCTTTATAAGACAATCTACACTTGTCAAAGCTTTCATCCATCAGATTGTGGGTGCTTTTTGTTGTGTCAGTATGATAGTGTAATCTTCAAAATGTTTTTTTTTTTAAAACCTGGGTTGCTAATTTAATATTGCTACCAAATTTTCCTTTTTATTATTGTTTTTAGTTCGTTTACAGGAGTTGTTTTCCTGGTAAATGAAGAGAGATTATTTTTATAACTCCTCTTGCTAAAATTTTCGCTAAAAAAATTTCATTTTTATTTCTATTTTTTAGCTCTTTTAGAGAATGTTTTTCTACTACATGCAGAGAGATTTTCTATCTTTGCAACTCCCTTACTACTTTGCAAATCATCCAAGTGCCGAATTGGGAGAATGCACCAATGTATCACATTTGTGTGTGTTTTGCATTTCTTGGGCATATCTACATCACTTGCTGGAGCCAATTGTTTGTTTGCTTTGTCAGGTTCTATTTGAATTGGTCAAACATATTTTGCTAGAGTTCAGTCGACATCATAGCCAATGCACCATCGAGAATAATTTCTATTGATATCACTCGTATGAAAGTGCATTCAAACAAGTTACCAACAGAAAATAAATCCTTCATCTAAAGTTGTCCCTTTCTTTCTCCGAGAAACTAGAAAACCTAGTTGTAAAGTAATATATTACACAAACTGTATGCGGTTTAATGTGTTCAATACAACATTATATGTACAAAGTCCTCAGATGAGAGCTCCCGAATGAATGGATAGAATTGTCTAATTAGTACTGTTTTTTAAAATTTGGTGCATGGATTTTGGACACGTGTTTCTTAAATAGAAACATCAAAGTCTATGTGTTTGCAGAGCTAACTTACGAAATTCGATATGCCAAGTTGTTTATGTCCATTCTTTTGGCGTGAATTGATATTATTCAAGACCCGTTCTCATTAATTTAGAGGCTGCCTATAGTTAGTTTAAAGTACATGATAGTCGAGCTGCTGTATTTTGCATCTCCATGGCCGATGTCATCAGTGTGAAGAAGCTTGACAGCTCTTTTTGATCTAGAAGAGTAAGAATTTACTGCCTAATGGAGTTCATGCAATCATTCACTTCATCTGTGGCCTCTTTAGCATGTCAAGTTTCATGGAGTTGATGTGTCGGAAAACATTCTGTTTAATTCATCGTTTCTATTTCAATAGTCAGAGAAGCTCGCACAGATGGTGGCCGAGGTAGAGGAGGACGCAGGGGAGGTGGGTTTCCACGTGGACGAGGAAGCTATGGCTACCGTGAGAGAGAAGGCGGAGAAAATGGATTTCAAGGTGATCGAGGAGATTATAATGAAAGGAATAACAGAAGTGATGGGGATTTCAGAAGTGGGAAAACAACTTATGGTGATGGTCTACCTACGAATGGTGATCTCTCTGCACCTCCAAGGGAGAATGGAGGAGGAAGGCCATATGATGGTGGGCGTGGACGTGGCCGTGGCCGTGGCAGAATGAATGGTTTCGTGGCTGATGGAGAGGAACAACCTGCACGTCGCGTCTACGAGCGCCGAAGTGGTACTGGACGTGGGTATGTCCCTTCAAAATTTAAGCATTTTCTTTTTTTGGAGCAGCTGACTCATTATAATAATGACAAAAACCCTAATGTCTAATCTACCATCTCTATCCCTCATAAAAAATTGTCTTTGAAGTTGCTTACCATTTTTACATACATAATGTGCGATGCTCATAGTTTTAATCATTGTAGTCATTACGATCCTGAAAAATTGAGTGCAATAGTGCATTGTTTGGTGTTAATGCATAATGTTCATTTGTGGTAATATACTCGAGAAAGTGAAGTTGTTATTTTTATCCACGGATTTCTAGATTATTGAGTTATGATGGGAATAATATTCATACAGAAATGAGTTTAAGCGTGATGGTGCGGGCCGAGGAAATTGGGGCGTTGAGGTTGACCAGACCATTGTGCAGTAAGTGCAAGCTTCTCGTCTTTTGTTGTTGTGGGATATGAATATTTTCATCCCCTCTGATTTTGTTTATTGAGTTATCCACAATCTTATGTTATGGACTATGTGGGTCTTGTGTTGAATGATAGGGAGGTTGCAGAAAATGCTACTTTTGATGAGAGTACAAATGCTGTTTCTGATCTTCCCGAGAAGAAGCAGGAAGAAGATACTCCAGCAGATCATGAAGAGAAGAAAGAGCCTGAAGAGGAAGAGGATAAGGTAAAGTATGATTGGGTATCGATCTGAGTAACTTATATTCATTCTTAATGATAGATTGTCTTGATTTGTAAGGAATGGAATTTTGTCTCAACTCTGTTTTCATCTAATTTGGGCATCTTTCTGCATGCAAAGGAGTTATCCCGTAAGTGCTCCATGAAAAAGGGAGTAAGACAGTAAGTGTTCTTTTTGGCATGGTTTGTGCAGGAGATGACGCTTGATGAATATGAGAAAGTTTTGGAGGAGAAGAGAAAATCCCTGCTGGCCCAGAAATCTGAAATAAGGAAAGTTGTTTTGGACCGAGACTTTGAATCAATGCAGCTAGTCGACAAGAAGACTGACGATGAAGTCTTTTTGAAACTGGTAAGCTGCTGATTTTATCCTAATCCTTTATCTTGGGCAAGACATATACAATTCTGGTTTACCGTACATCTCTGACATAAGTGGAGGTGGAAGTGATTGATTATGTGATTCCTTTGGGGGCTGGGTGTGGATTTTCGTGGGACAAAACAGGCGTTTGGGTGGAAAGTGATTTAAAAAAAATAGATTCATTCCGAATGCTTTGCTCTCATGGACTTTGTTGGAACTCTCTGCAGGGATCTGAGAAGAGCAAAAAGAAAGAAGTTACAGAGAAAGAGGATAGAGTCCGGAAGGTACGAATCTGGCAAAATCTCGACTTTTTCTCCTCTGCAACAGTTTTGGGCTGTAGAGAAGTTGTATGTGTTGCATCTAAACATCTATCTATCATCTGAATCGTGTTTCGTCGTTTTTGCTGTTTGAAGTCGGTTAGCATCAACGAGTTCCTAAAACCAGCTGAAGGGGAGGAGTACTATGGGCAAGGTGGAAGAAGAGGAGGAGGTCGTGGTGGTGGGCGAGGCAGAGGAGATCGTGGTGGTTTCAGAGGCGGTTACAGGAGCTCGCAAGAAACCGCAGTTGCGCCCCGAATAGCAGATCCTGGCCACTTCCCAACTCTAGGTGCACTATAGATGATTTGATTAGTTAGCTCTTTCACTTCCATGGTCAAAAAGAATGAGGCAAACATGTCTGGAGGCGTTTCTTTCTTTTTTTTTTCTCTTCTTTTCCGTTTTGTTTTCTGAATAGAAGCAGCTGTTTTTTTTTTCTCTTCCTTCCTTTTTTAGGTTAACTACTAGCCCATCCTATTTGTAGTGTGGATGATTCTCTTGCCTTCTCTTATCTTGCCACTTTTTTGACTTGTTTTTGCAATGGCATTTACATAATTCTCTTGGATCATGTCGCGATCTCATATGCTGCTGGCTTGTCCGAAGCAGAGTGTCTACAGCAAAACATGTTTTTTTGTCTAAACGGGAGCGCAAGAGTGTTGGAATGTGTCAGCTGTGGGATCTTTCCCTGCACAGTTTTTGTTAGAAGTTGGGTGTTAGTAGTAATCTTTGTTTTCAAGCAACATAGGGAAAACTATGATTATATATTTGTTGGCTGCAGAAAACTGAGTTTTCTGTTTTATCATATACTAAAATCTGGGATTCCAACTGCAACTTTGGTGACGTTGTTGCACCCAAAATGTACTGCAAGCTGCTTGACGAATTGGTTCAAGACAAAAACTTGATCTTGATCTAAACGCTGATGGAGAAGCACAATAACAATAATAAGGCAGCTGCTACATACTCAATGAAAAGTCTGTTGATTGAAGTGAAAATTTCAAGCTGTGTTAACAGATAAGCCATCCTCTGAACAATTTCAGGACACAGTATGCTATGAGAAATTGACAACTTCATTTCCATCATGCTTTCCAGGGGGAGGTTCCAGGATTTCAATCTTGAATTGAAATTATGTATCGATCATGTATCACAAATAGCTTTCTTTGTCAACAAACATGCTGAGCTGTGTGCTTTTCAATGTTACAGCAAGCAAACCTCTCAATTAGATCAGACCTCCAGGCTTCTCTGCTATTGTCAAATCTCCATTTCTTTTGTGAGGATGAATCTTCATGTTCATACAGCAAAGTTTACAAGAAAGAACTACTCAGGTACAACATCTTTGCCAGACTTGGCTTCCTTCATCTATTATGTCGGTTGGGGTTGTCTCTCCGCTGCAGTATAAAATGACAGCCTCCAAAAACTTACCAGTGCGATTAAATTATCATCCCTAAGATTACCACAGGAAAGAACTTGGTGATGATTTGCAGATAGGTCTCTCTGTCTCTTTAAATCAAAGAGCTGTGCATTGAGAGGTGGAGATCTTCGCGCTGGGCTACAATCATAGATCAGTCGTCTGGTTTCTCTGACGCCGTCAAATCTCCATTCTTTTGTGAAGGGGATAAGGACGATTGTTCATGATCATACAGCAATGTTCAGAAGAACTCAGGTACAAGATCTTGCTATTATGTCATCAGGTTTCCAGCCGGTTTGGAGTTTGCCTCTCAGATGCAGTATGAACCACCAAAATAGCCTCCAAAAGCTATCAAATCAAAATCTATCATCCCTAAGATCTCCGCAGAAAAGAAACCTAGGCGATGATTTGCAGATATATACGCACGCCCAATCGAATAGGCCTTTTCCTCTTTTTAATCTTCAGAAAGGGGCGCGTTTGGTGATGATTCGCACACAAAATCGATCTTCCTCTTCTTCGAATCTTCAGAAAGGGGCGCAGTTTGGTGATGATTCGCACACAAATCGACCTTCGTCTTCTTCGAACCTTCAGAAAGGGGCGCGTTGAGCAGCCCGCATCGTGAGCGCCGTGATAACATCATCTCTCTGCTTGCCGTAAGCAGCCACGCATTCCTGTTTCGCCTTATCAAAGAGCTGCCTCGAGAGGCGGGGATCTTCGCGCTGCGCTACCAAGCTCAGCAGGGTCGCAAAGGTCAGGGTGTGCTCCACGCCGGGCACCGAAGCCATCATCGCATCGAGCAGCTCCACGGCCAAAGGCGTGACGAAGTGCGAAGGCTGGGAGAAGCCGGTGGAGTGGCCCAGCCGGAACCAGTTCGCGAGGAAAGCAGAGGAGAATCCGGCGAGGATCCATTGCTTCTGAAGCTTCGTCAGATGCCCGAATGCGCCGATCTTCTCCCTCACTTCCTGGTATGCATCCCGCAGGCATTCGGATGCAGGGAAGGAGGTCCTCGTCCCCGTCGTCAGCATCTCTCGGAGCTCTTCGTACGCTTCGGCGTAGAGGGCTACGAAGGTCTCGCCGCACTTGCGCAGATCGGGGGCAACCGATCTCTCGAGCTCGCACCGAGGGCAGCGGCAACGGAACCGGGAGCCCAGCAGCGCCTCCCTCATCGCGAGGGGGAGCAAGGCGTCGCAGTACTCGACGGTGATCTCCTCGCCGCCGCGGATGTCGCGGGCTGCGTAGAAGGCCATGGCTTCTCCGACGAAGACGCGGCTGGCGTTGCGCAGGCACGAGTGGTTCATCATCGCGGGGAGCAGGTACATGGCGCTGACCTTGACCTCCGGGTGCCCGTCGGAGGAGTAGAGCTTGGCTTGGAACGAGTTGAGGCGCATGATGTCGTGGACGTGCTTGTAATCGAAGGAAGACGACGGGGGAGGGATCTGCCCACCATCATCACCATCAGCATCATCAGCATCAGCATCGACGACAATGGGTCTCGAATCACGATGCGGAATGGGTCTCGAAGCATGATGCGGAATGGGTCGCGAATCACGATGCGGAGAAGCCGTGGGATCCATTGTATCCTGCTGATCTGCGCTAGAATTCGATGAAACTTGGCGAACTGACCTCGATGATGATGATGATGCTCTTGTTGCGCTAGAGCTCTCGATCTGGGACTTGTTGAGCAGGCCTGAAGCCGCTGGCATCTGCCCATCATCATCATCATCATCATCATCATCATTGGCGACACCGGGTCTCGAATCTTGATGAGAAGAAGAAGCCACGGCATCCATTGTGTCCTGCAAATCGGAGCTCGAATTCGACGGAACTCGGCAAACTGACCTCGATGATGATGATGCTGATGCTGATGATGTTGCTGCTGCTGATGATGTTGTTGATGCTGTGCTAGGGCTCTCGATCTGGGACTCGTGGAGCAGGCTTGAAGCTGAAGAAGGCGAGTCCGCCATGGCCATGGCGGGGCCGAAGAGCTCGATCGGAGGAGCCTCGCGGTGCTCCTTCTCGCGGCCCGAGAGCAGGAAGAATCGCCTGCGGGCGACGGGATCGCGGCGAATCACTTCGCAGATCCGGGCAAAGAGCTGCGTGGAATCGGAGTCGTCGTGCGCGGATGCGATCGGATTCCCCAGCATCAGCAGCTCTCCCTTGGGGATGTCTCGGATCGCGTACACTCCGCGGCCCCGCAGGCCCCCGTCGTGCGTTCGCCTGATGCAGATCGCTCCCGAGTGGTAATCCGCGCACTTGGGGGTCTTCCTCCAATCCTGCTTCGCCAGGAGGTACTCGGAGATGTCCGCCGGAGAAGGCGATGGAGCAGGCGATGCTGCGGAAACCCTAGGCGGAGCACAGCAGCGCTCCGCTGAAACCCTAGAAGCAGCAGAAGAAGAAGACGACGACGACCTGCTGATGATGGCGGCTCTCCGCTGATGATGGTGACGGAGATGGAGGAGGAGAGTGGAGCCCGAGCAGAGCAAGCTCGTCGCCATAGCTCTCTGCTCTCTGTCTCTCTGCCTCTCTCAGAGCAGAAACCCTAGAACAGAACAGAACAGAAGAGAACAGAACAGAGGGCTCTTGGAGAAGATGAAGAGCTTTTCTGCAGAAATTGCCCAACTCATGTTTGCAGCAGCTATCAGGGTTTTAGGGTTTAGGGTTTTAGGGTTTTTTAGGTTTTTAGAAGCTTTAGGGCTTTAGGGCTTTAGGGGCTTTAGGGGTTTTAGGGGTTAGAATTTCGAAGCGGTATGATTGGAGATTGCGGTAATGGTTAGGGTATTGGGTTTTAGGGTTTAGGAATTTAGGGTTTAGGGTTTAGGGGGTTAGGGTTTCGAAGCGGTATTATTGGAGATTGCGGTAATGGTTAGGGTTTTGGGTTTTAGGGGTTAGGGGGTTAGGGTTCCGAAGCAGTATGATTGGAGATTATGGGAATAGATTATGGGAATGGTTAGGGTCTAGGGTTTCAGGATTCAGGGGGGGTTAGCGTTCTGAAGCAGTATGATTGGAGATTATGGGAATGGTTAGGGTCTAGGGTTTCAGGATTTAGGGTTTAGGAATTTAGGGTTTAGGGTTTAGGGTTTAGAGGGTTAGGGTTCCAAAACAGTTAAGATTGGAGATTATGGGAATGGTTAGGGTATTGGGTTTTAGGGTTTAGGGTTTAGGGGGTTAGGGTTTCAAAGCAGTATGATTGGAGATTATGGGAATAAATTATGGGAATGGTTAGGGTCTAGGGTTTCAGGATTTAGGGTTTAGGAATTTAGGGTTTAGGGTTTAGGGGGGGTCAGGGTTCCAAAGCAATATGATTGGAGATTATGGGAATGGTTAGGGTCTAGGGTTTCAGGATTTAGCGTTTAGGGTTTCACAACCGTATGATTGGAGATTGCAGGAATGGTTAGGGTCTAGGGTTTTAGGGCTTAGGGTTTTAGGGTTTTAGGGTTTAGGAATTTCGGGTTTTAGGGCGTAGGGTTTCGAAGTGGTATGATTGGAGGAATGGTTAGGGTCTACGGTTTTAGGGTTTGAGGGCTTAGGGTTTTGGGTTCTAGGGTTTCAGAGCGGGATGAAACCGTAGGGTTAGGGTCTAGGGCTTAAGGTTTTGGGTTTTAGGGTTTCAGAGCAAGAACAGTTAGGGTCAAGGGTTTTTTGGGGTTTTGGTTCAAGGATTAGGGTTTAGGGTTTTGAAGCTGTATGATTGGAGATTGCAGGAATGGTTAGGGTTGCAAGATTTTAGGGTTTAGGGTCTAGGGTTTCAGGGTTTTAGGGTTTAAGGTTTTAGGCTTATCCGATGTTAGGCCGTTTCGAAGCATCTCGACAAGATAAAAAACGCCGGATTTGGCAGGTTTTTTTGTTTTGTTTTTTGTTTCTCTTTGCAGTTCTGCTCGCTCGCCGCTGGAACCGACTGTATTATATCTCGGCTTTTTGGGCTTACTCAAAAGACCAGAGGGAAGTCCGATCCGAATCGCCGACGAGACGACGGGGAAGTCGAAAAAGCATCAGAGGATTGGGGAAATCGGCCGCTTCCTGTCGCGAGCAGATTCAGTGGCAAGAGGAACAGAACCGCGGTGAAATTATACAGGAGACGGGAGACGGAGCGATGAAAGCGAGAAGCAGGAGATACACAGAGAGAGAGAGAGAGAGAGAGAGAGAGACAGAGCTGAACAAACAGACTCGAATCATCCCCCGACCAAGAAAAGCCCGATTCCAACCAGCGGTTATTTATTCATTCATTTTTCCGCAGTTCTTGCTTGGTATGGGAACTGTAACTGGTATCTCGACACGCCTGCAAGCTTCAAAGAGGGGAGAACTTAACTGGCATCATCTTGTTGGACATGTCTCGATCCGAGAAGCACACCGCGAGAACCTCCTCCCGCGACGATCCCATCATGCCTCTGCATGCTGAGCCGATGCTTCTGCGGATTCAGATACAAGCCGCTTGAGCGATGCATACCAATTTCGTACGCGTATAAGCAACGCAAAGCTGTAATCCTCAGTGAATCCGCATTTCGTATTGAGATGCGGCCTAGTGCTAAGGTAAGATAGCTTGATATCGTGAACGCGTGTTCGAAGCCTCACCCAAACTCTCATTCATAATCCTTGTTATGCGTTTTTTTTTATTTGATTTAATTCAGCTTTTACCAGCTAAGTTTGAGTTTAAGAAACGAATATGCGGTATGGAGAGCCTCGATCCATTCTCGAATAAAATACTTTTATACTCTCGAATACGAAGAATGCACACGAATGTGTTCTCGACTAAAATGCGTGCATGCATGCATATGCACACATGAGGTTCTCTCACCTGCAGATGGCTCTTCACCTCATCATTGGTCAAGCCGTCGACATCCATGAGCTGCAGGATAAGCTTCGGGGTGGCAACTGCATACATACAATGACATGTTTTCTGGGCAAGTTAGTGCTCTTGCACAACAAACACGCCGCATGCAAAAAATCGATGGGATGCATGTGCGTGAAATCGTGGGGAATCGATCGAACGCTTTTGCAAGCATGCATTGGATTTTTAGACAAAGAATGCATTCGTGCAAAATTCGGAGCCGAGTATAGAAGTATCAAATCGAGGATGGGGGGAAAAACAGACTCCAAAGTATAAAATCAACCATTCGTTTCTCTGAAACAAAATATGTAAAACAACAAGAAGTAAGTAATGAAACTCGATCTAAGCAAGCATCCAAATTATAAAAGAGCGTGCGCGAGATTAAAAAACCCTGAGTTCGCCGTGCAAAACCGATCTTACCTCACCACTATGCTAAGCTTCATTGGAAATAACAAAACTAAAAAAGATTTTTGGAAGTAAAATAGTAAACACAGAAGATCTGTTCTAAGCCAAAAAAAGAGAAAAGAAAAGGGAAGAAAGAAAGATCGGTTGTAGAGAAAACATAAAGTGTTGTACTCATAATACTCGCATTCGTTTGGCGATTTGTATATCTGCGTTTGATATTTTTGGCGAATGCGAATATTGCGATCATAGTCAGTAATATTCTCATATATGGAAAATGTCATACGCGAATGGACAAATGAATAACGTATGCCACATGAACAAGGGTTTGAATCGCGAATGCGAAAGCATACATGAATGCGAACATTAGGGGACAACGATCACAATCGATGCATGCATGTATGCATAGAACGAACCATATTTTTGCAAGCTGCAAACTGCAATCGAGAATGTTTTCGAGCATTCGGGGATTTTGGCAAATCGGCAAAAGAATGCTTTCTGACCAGAAGAATGGTAAAAAATTAATAAATAAAAAATGAAATAAAACTTAAGAAGTAAAGAGAACACCAGATTTTCGAAAAAAGAAGAAGGAAAAGCAGCGATGAATCATGAATATGTTTTCTGTTTTTTTTTTTTAATGAAAAAAAAGAAAGGGAAAACAAAAGGCGCATAAACATTTCGCTCAGTAACGTTGGCAAACGTTGGCAAAACTTCTTGAATCCGCGTCCCCGAAACCAGACGCGTTGCGAACAATGTTACGTTTCGATGCATTTGCAATTGCAATTGCATTTGCATTTGCATTTGCCATTGCATTTGCATTTG
Source organism: Azolla pinnata (assembly GCA_037176905.1). Classification (NCBI taxonomy): domain Eukaryota; kingdom Viridiplantae; phylum Streptophyta; class Polypodiopsida; order Salviniales; family Salviniaceae; genus Azolla; species Azolla pinnata. Next base: position 5,321 of record JBBBWG010031042.1, on the reverse strand, counting down.
CATTTGCCATTGCATTTGCATTTGCATTTGCCATTGCATTTGCAATTGCAATTGCAATTGCATTTGCCATTGCATTTGCAATTGCAATTGCAATTGCATTTGCATTTGCATTTGCATTTGCAATTGCATTTGCATTTGCATTTGCAATTGCATTTGCATTTGCATTTGCAATTGCAATTGCATTTGCATTTGCAATTGCAATTGCAATTGCATTTGCATTTGCATTTGCATTTGCAATTGCATTTGCATTTGCCATTGCATTTGCATTTGCAATTGCATGTATGAGATGCATGGGAATATGGGCATATGTGGGTGAGCAATATAGCAGAGGCATACGTACCATCGGGCCCGCCGAGGAGACGAAGGGCATTCATGAATCGGCAGTGGAGCTCGGGCGACCAACGTCGGCGCTGTTTCCGCGTGCGGGGCGGGTGTCCAAAGCCAAAGCCGGAGCGAGATAAGCGAGATAAGCCAGATAAGCGAGATACGCCGGAGCCAGATAAGCCAGATAAGCGAGATACGCCGGAGCCAGATAAGCCAGATAAGCCAGATAAGCGAGATACGCCGGAGCCAGATAAGCCAGATAAGCCAGATAAGCGAGACAAGCCGGAGCCAGATAAGCCAGATAAGCGCACGGCTTCCTCTTCCTCTTCCGACGACCATATCACCTCCACTCGCCTCCTCGTCCTCGTCCTCGTAATCTTCTTCTCCGCGCATGCCCATATCTGGCATTTCTATTGTATTAGCACACCGACATATAGCCCCCTAAACCCTAATTCCTAAACCCTAAGCCCTAAACCCTAAACCGATTCCAGGCTCGAAAAAGCCCTGACTTGACTCCCCAGATAGGATCCGATTCGCGAGGCTTTAGCCTTCCGAAGGGATCTTCTTTCTACTTACCCTTTGGTGCTCGCGGTGATGAGCTTTCGGATCATGAGCCTCGTCGGCTTGCCCGCCCCATCGCTCCTCCTCCTCCTCCTCCTCCTCCTCCTCCTCCTCCTCCTCTTCCTCCTCTTCCTCCTCGCGGTAGCTCTGCCGCTGGAGCTCCTCCTTGGATGTTTGAATCGCTGCCGAAAAGAAACAAAGATGTAGAAAGAAAGAGAATCAGCTACAATCCTAAACCATCACCATCACCATCATGATCATGATCATCACCACCACCACCATCATGCTCATCATCATCATCACCCTCAGCCTCAGCTTCTTTGGATGGAAATTTCTCTCTTTCCTGTTTGCCCTCTTGAGGGTTTTCCTCCCCCTTCTTTCCAGGACTCAATGGAAGCTTCTTCCACAAAGGAAGTAAGGAAAGAGAGGAAGAGGGAGAGGGAGAGGAGAGGAAGAGCAGCATAGCATACATTACCGGAGGAGAGGAGGGCCATGGTCACAGGGAGCTCTCTGCGGAACGCCTCGATCTTGCGGAGCTCATCCTCGAGGGATCTCACATACTTCTCCATCTCCATCTCCTTCTCCATCTCCTTCTGCTTCTCCTTCTCCTTCTCCATCCCCATCTCCATCCTCACCTTGCGCTTCTTCTGCCGCCGCATCCTCTCCGCTTCGATCTCCGACAGGAAAGAAACCATGGCTTCCCCTTTCTCCTTCCCTGTTCTGCTTCTTGCTCCCTTCCTGCTCCTGTTTCTGATCTGTGCTCTTCTGGCTTCTCCCTCCCCTGTTCTGCTTCTTGCTCTCCTTCTGCTCCTGTTTCTGATCTGTGCTCTCCTGGCTTCTCCCTCCCCTGTTCTGCTTCTCTGGCTTCTCCCCTCCCCTGTTCTGCTAAGTAGCCTGCTAGAGGAGAACTCTCTCCCCTGTTCTCTCCCCTCCCCTGTTCTGCAAAGCAGTTTGCAGGAGGAGGAGGAGAGAGAGTTGTTTGTACTAGAAATGGTAGTACACACATGAACAAGTAGTACCAAAGTGCTATATATTCCTCACACACACACAAAAGATTCCTCTCTCTCTCTCTCAAAGATTCCTCCACCTTGATGAAAGAGATGCATCTAATGGGATAAGGAGTCAAAGATTCCTCCACCTTGATGAAAGAGATGCATCCAATGGGATAAGGAGTCATTCTTGATTCCATATGGAGAGGGAGAGGGAGAAAGAAAGAAGGAAGGAAAGAAAGAAAGATATAGTAACATCTTCTTTTAGGCCAATTTTGCACTGTTCAAAACATCGTCGATTCTGCCTTGCTCAAGAGAGGCAGAAGAACACCGATTTTGCACTGCTCAAAACATCGTCGATTTTCTGCATTGCTTAAGCCACCAAGCAAAGGCAGGTTCATCATCATCATCATCATCATCATCATCATCATCTTCTTCTTCTTCTTCTGTTGTATGGCATATGGTAAGAAAAAAATATCCGGGGATAACCGAAAATGCCTGTGACAGAGAAGAAAACCTGACAAAACA